>OOIL02000559.1:2675262-2727667 GCA_900332095.2 Cuscuta campestris
TTGAGTAGGTGGGAGGGGGTGGGTGGGTGGGTGGGTGGAGTGATTTTAGTTGGACCATGGCTCTGTTCATGTTGACTTTTTCCGTTCTACGAAGTTACTGTTAGAGTATTTTTCTTTGTCAGTTTTACTCACTTACTCCGTATTCGGCCATCCTACAAATTTCATTTTAATTTATTTTAAAATTTAACAAGAATCTTTTAAAGAAAATTATACAGTACACCTAGCTGTATGATTCTTCTCGTACAGTTAGTTGTATGATTCTTTTCGTACAGCCGGCGTAAAATTTCTGTGAAATCACTAGGAGGCTACGTGATTGGGGAGGAGCGGAGATCCGACCCGAATTGGGCTGCCTACCCTTCTTGTGTCGATCCAGCGAGATCGAGAAAGCACGGGTGCGCGTCAATGGATGATGAAGGCGACTGCAGGAAACCCTAACTGCGGTCTATGGTGATGAAGATGCCTGATTGATTTGCAACAGTGAGATGCTATGAAGATGATGGCGGTAAGATTATTAGACTATATTTTCCAAATGTGAAGGAAATATATTATACGTCACTTGAGAATGAGCACTACGTTATTTGAGAATGAGCACTACTTTGTATCATAATGAATACTACGTTATTCGTAAATGAATATTATAATTGTATTGAATAAATATGTGAAAATTAGTACTCCGTACTACGTTAATTCAAAATAAGTACTGCAGAATGAGTACTATGTATTTCAAAATAAACACTTATATTTTGTGCGAGAATGAGTATTACATTACTTCAAAATGAGTACTACCCCGCTGGCCGGCTGTACCTTACTTCTGGTACAGGCGGTTGCAACATATACGGACTCATCTTTTGACATTAATTTTCAATATATTAGAATTGTTCAAGATTTGGAGGGTTCACTCGAAGGTTACTCCAGGACTTTATATCATGTTGGGAGAAGGAGGTAAGGGGCGTCCAAGGGGCGGACGACCAAGCTCTGATCGCTATGCTCCAAGAAGCACTCCCCCAAGGGGTTGTGCGCAAGGAACTGAGGAGGAATCCACTCCCAACTCACCAAGAGATGCTGGCAAGATCCAAGTACCTAGCTCTAAAAGAAGACGACGAGGAACCAAAGGCTGAAATTCTGAAGAACGAGAAGGTGTCGCCTATAGCAAGAGAGTCAAAGGATAAAAAGAAGAAGGACTACATAAGGGGCCCTAACCCAGTAGGATACCAAACATGAAGGATGCCTATTCACGCCATTTAAAATCTCCCCTCCTCATCTTAATACCGTAAAAGTTGCAACGTCAAGGATGTGGCCAAATATTGTGAATATCACCGTAATAGCACCCACAATACAGTGAAGTGCATTATGCTGATGAGGGAGATGGACCAGTTGATCGCAATGGGATCTGCACCTAGGGGAGGTTGACCGACGCCTGGGCTCCAAGAACTTGTACTTGGAGAAGGCCACCCACTAAGCGTGTGCCGATCACGAATGGGGACGACCGAGATGATGGAGGAAGGAACCTGGGGAGAGAGTGTGACGACCTCAATGAAGACGAAAGGAAAACCCCGCGGCACCTAGGATGTTGTTTCATCATGGGCGGCAATATAGGTGAAGATTTCGCTTCCACCAAGAAGAAATGGAAGAATATGGTTCATTTGATGGAGATCCAGAGACCTCCCCTTCCGATGAAGAAGAAGAGAGAGCCAATCTTGTTCACCGACGAGGATTACCCACCAGTGGTGAGCCCTCAAAGAGATGCCCTTGTAATAAGGGTGGAGAAAAACAAGGTGGTGGTTCATCGAACCCTAGTGGATACGGGGAGTTTCGTGAACATCATGCACAACAACACATTCAAGGAATTGGGATTGTCACGGGTAAACCTCAAGCTCATCCACACCCCATTGTGTGGATTTACTAGAGATACAATAGAGGCAGAAGGGACGATAACGGTCAAGGTTGAGGTCGGATATGGCACCCACAAAGTCTAGCTCAATATGGAGTTTATGGTAGTGCACCTTGATTGTGCACACCATTTAATCCTAGGGCGACCGGGCTTCGAGGACCTGGAGTGAGTTATCTCCCCGGCCCATTTGTGTTTGAAATTCCCTACACCGATGGGAGTAGGCGTCGCGAGGGGGAATCAAAGCTTGTCCAGGTTGTGTTATGCGAGGGAAACCAAGAAGCACGCCTGAGTATATGAGAATGTTTGTACCATCTGTGCAGAAATTCTAAGAGAGGAAGGCCAACCCAGAGCTGAGTCGGCCGAAGAGATAGAGGAGGTGGCCTTAAATCCGGCGAGACCAGATCAAAATGTGAAAATAGGAGGAGCCCTACGTTAGGAGTTGAAGGCTCAGTTAGTAAGCATACTTGTGGCCTTCAAGATTTTGTTTGCTTTGGGCCCGGGAGATATGCCAGGGGTCGACAAGCAAATCATCTATCACAAGCTAGCGGTTGACTCTAACCACAAACCGGTTAAATAGAATAAGCATTTTCTGTCTTCTGAGAGAAGGGAATTTGTTAAGGAGGTGAACACCTAACAGTCCATTGGGCATATCCGGGAAGTAAAATATCTCGAATGGTTGGCAAACATGGTCTTCACACCCAAAGGGAATACCTGGAGGATGTGCGTAGATTACACTGACCTAAAAAAAGCTTGCCCTATAGACCCTTTCCCGTTGCCCAACATCAATCAGTTGGTAGATGAGACGGCTGGGTGTGAGTTGATGAGTTTCATGGACACCTTCAACGGGTATCACCATATCTGGATTCTCTCAAGTGATAAAGAAAAGAATTCTTTCACAACTTTAAATGGATTTATTATTACTGAGTGATGTCATTCAAGCAGAAGAACGCAGGGGCGACCTACGCCCGAATGATAAACAAATTCTTTGCTCCTGTTCTATGTGGGTGCATGGAGACATACATAGATGACATGATCATCAAATCTAAAGGAGTCGAATCACATGCTCGAGATTTGGAGAAAGTATTCCAAATCATGAAGATGTACAATTTGCATCTGAATCATAAGAAATGCACATCCGGTATACAAGGTGGCAAGTTTCTAGGACATATGGTCAGCAGGAGAGGAATCAAACCCAATCCTGTGAAAGTTCGGGCTATCTTGGATATGGAACCCCCATAGAATGTGAAGGAGGTCCAGCAATTGACCGGAAGGATAGCTGCTCTCAGCAAATTCTTATCTAAGATCGTTGATCGAGCGGCACCGTTCTTCTAGACGATCAAGAAGGCCAGAGGATTCATGTGGACCAACGAATGCCAACATTCATTTGAAGCTTTGAAGGCCTATCTCCTTTCACCACCTCACGACATATATGCATTAGGCTAAAGCCCTATGGTCCAAGCGTTAGTCTATTTTAGTACAGAGTTAACAATCCATCAATGTCTAATCAAATAGTTCATGGCAAAGTTCGACTATATATGTAGTGTAACAAAAACACTAATTATAATTAACTCATCACTAATGGATCATGAGTGCAATGGTTACAAAATCCAAACAGTCACGCCTTGCCAATTAAAAATAAAACCTCTCTTCTCGTTTTGGATTATAATTTTGTACGAATTGATACAAAAAGAGTACAAGCAAGAGAGAGCATATGATAATTGCTTGTTCGAATGAAACTTGGCTATTTTCGTTCAATCTCTATCAACATTTAGTTCAAGCCTCTTCACTTCTTGCCTACTAAAGCAATTTCTTAGCCCTTCGTTATGCTATTCATTTTCCTCTAACACTTTTCTCATTATTATTCAAAATTTCAAGTATGATAGGGTTCTCTTGACATTGAAATCCCATGACATCGGCCTCAATTGAAGGTCCTATGGTGTCTTTTGAAAAAATTGACGATTCCTACCCCTTAATCTTCGGTAAATCTTTCCCTCTGGCGCGACCCGAATCGACAACGCCAGCTCCTTCAATTGCACCCTGTAATTTTAGTTGACTTTAGAGTCAATAAAATTGAACCGCAAATTTTTTGAATTTACTAGGGTATTAGGGGGATATGAACCGCAAATTTTTCGAATGGGCACCGTAAGTCCCTAATTAGGGGCCATGTCATAGAATGATATTGAATTGAACCTTGCACATTCAAATGAATATTGGTAGTGTAATACCTTGTATTATATTTAAACTAAGAACAATTGCTTTTGATTCAAAGGTCGTTTATTTACCCAATCCGTTGTAGCTATAAAAATATTGCATTCCCTCTACCACGAAATGAATTGCTCAAATATTATCTATACGACAAAACTTTATTCACTTTATTTGCTTATTTTAACTTTATACTCTGTAATATAAAATGGTCATGTCAAATCTTGTTTTGAAGAACTTTTTTATGTAGTTCTTAAATATATATAAATTTTATTTTTGAATTTTACACCTATAATCAAATAAATTGAATTGAAAATAAAATAAGTCAAGCGTCCTGCGTGCAATTGATTCCGAGCGTCTCCTAAAAAATAAGCGGACAACTAAATTCAAACAGATAAAATCAACTACTCCCTCTGTCCTAAAACTTTTTTCTCAATTCGGTTTACGAGGCTTGAAATAATTTATTTTCAATTTAACTTATTTGATTTTAGGTGTAAAATTAAAAATAAAAAATATATATTTGAAAACTATATCAAAAGTTCTACAAAACAAGAGATGTCATGACTATATTATTTTATCCAATAACTAACGAAAATTGGTAAAGAAAGTGATTAAAGTTTGACCATGTGAATAATGTTTGAGAAAAAAAGTTTTAGGACGGAGGGAGTACATTATACAGAGAAACTAATAAATTGTATATCAATCCTCAAAGTTCCCTATGAAAAAAATAATTAACATGTAAGAAACAATAGATGATCAACCAGCCTGGCAGCCTTGATAAATTCTGAATTCTTCACTTCTTCTGACAACTTTACAAGGAAAAGAGTGGGGAATATATATATGTGTGTGTTTAGTGTAGCATGGAAATAATTCTCATTAACATGAATAGAATATATCTATATGTATATGTTTATGTATATATATAACAAATGTGTGAAACTGCATCCAAAAAAAATGGCCTGTTATGGTGGTGGCAAGGGGAAGAAGTAGTTAGATCACAGGGATGGGGAATAGCTCTACTTGAGATCGAAGGGCAACGCGTAGAACTCGTTGGTCCTCGTGTCGTTTGTGAATGAACTGAACTTCTCCCACCATGTCATCCCTCTGTCCTTCTTCCCTGTTTCCCCTTTATACAGTGTTGTGTCCAGGATCAGCCCCAACAGCCCAGCCACAAATGGTTCAGATGAGAATGGCACATTCAGCATATCATTGAACTACACAGACAACAGTTTTTTATTCAATACTACCCCTACGTGCTTCTTTGGAACACTCTATGGGACAATTTTTTTTTTTTTTCGTGATTAATATCGAAGTAGTTGGGAGCAAAGAAAAAAATTACCCATCTTGCTCTAGTGTGTACAGGGCCGTGCCCGTTGATCGCGGTGTACTCGTTGAAGTATTGTGGGATGGAGAAGCCCATGAAAAATGAGAACCCAAGAATGAGTTTAGTCCTGTAGCTGTTCAAATTGCAGTATTGGAGGAACCCAAGGCCTGCTGAACCTGCATTGTGTGGTTAAAATTTTACACGGCTCGGGTTTTGTCTTTCAAGGATTTACGGACGGGTAAAATACCCTTGTTTTACTACATACCTACATAGGCAAAGAACAGGCAGTACAAGCCTGCAATGATGGGTACTGGGATAGATGCAAAAACAGCTCCAAATTTCCCTGGAAAGAGGAAAAACAATGGGGTAAGGGTCCTAAACCTTGCCCCCCCTTGCCTAGCCATGATTTAGCACTCACCAAATATTGAGAAGAATATCATGAAACCTGCTGAGATCATCACAACCCTCCTGCTTCCCACATGAGTGACTCCTAGCAAACCAGCATTTTCCCTATATACAATAAAGAAAGATGCTTCCCTTTTGTGTTAAAACACAACAAAATTAGTAAAAATAAAATTAGAGTTTTCTACAAGAATGAAAAGATTCTTACACTGAGACAGATGACCCGGTCCCGGTTCCAAATGCCGCCGATAACAGAGTGCCTACTCCCTAATACAAATCACAACAAGCTGTGAACTCACATGGAATATAACTTGTCTTCAAAGAAAACACTAAAGATAAACTATTTTTATTACAAATACTGCAACAAATAGATAAGTACTCACAATAATATTATTAATAATAATAGTAATAATAATAATACAATTAAATCACCTGCCAGCCAATGCCTCGGCCAAGAACAGAAGGGGGCGGTGGGGTTGCACTAGCATATCTGGCGACAGCAAAGAAAGCACCGGTGGACTGTCAAGAGAGTAAATCAACATTTATTTAATTTATATTTATTTATTTCAAAAAAAAAAAACTCCAAGTTTCTTGAAAGTGTATAAACCAAGCTAAAGAAATGGAATCGTGGCACGCTTCTTTTACCTCAACCAGAGCAACGAATGAAGTTGCCATCATCGCAAATGCTTCTCCCCCGTGAAATATGGGAGGTCCCCATTGAAATGGATATGGAAATCTTATCCTGCAGAAATTTACAGACACCGGCTTAATTTATGCTGGCGTGAATCGATGGTAAATACCAAGTCTTGGCTTTGAGCCCAAGTTTTTTTTTTTTACCATGCAGCACCGGAGATGATTCCAGCCTGATCCGTTCTGCAGCTGAATTGGGTCCTCATTGAGGCATGCTTATAGGCTCCTCCCACTGTGAGAAGATGAGCATAAACCCACGCAACGGCAACGGAGAATATAACAGAAAACTGGTAGAACACATCTCTTGTGTTTGTGCCATTCATCATGTTGGGTATGTACTGCGTAACAATAAAATCATGAATACAAATTTGTACACAAGTAAGTGCATAGACATTTTGAGTACTTAATGTATTTCTTGTAGAAGATACCTGCGAAAGGATTACGAGAAGGATGAGATGTGGCAGTCCAATTTCCACACAGCTTGCAACCTAGACGCATATAAACGTTAAATAAGTTTACGAATGCAACCATATATAGTTATGGTTTTCTGTTTTCATTTCTATGAATTCCTAAGTGAAACTTATACCAAATGGCATACCAGAGGAAAACCGAGCTCGTATAGCCCAAAACCTGATAGGGCTACCAAAGGAACAACAGAAATTGGACTTAAGAGCCTGAAATTGGAAACAAACAATGATATGCCACTCAGCAATTGAATGGCTTGACAAATTGAAGTTGAGAAACAGTTTTTCCTCTCTTAATACATTACTACCCAAGTTTTTTTCCATGTAGTATAAAACTTTGACAAAAAATGAGATTTGAACTCGCCTTGTCACAATTCGCCACATGCCACTGAAACCAAGAACGATTTGAAGAGTTGAGGCCACCATTAGTGATCCCTGAATCGAACGCATTATCCTCTCAAACTTCTGCTCAAGAAACACAGAAAACATCAGATTATCAGACCAAGAAGTATATGAGAGGATAAACTTCCAGACCATGCAATTTCTGACCTCTTTAGGATCCAAGATTCCATTATACCGGCCGGAGAGGACAATTGAAAGTGTTGCAGGCACAAAAGTAAAAGAGCCACCAATAACAGCAGGCAGGCAAGTGCCGAACAGTGTCTGAATCAGTGTGTTCAAACCAGCGACAAAAAGTAGTGTCTGGATCATCTTTGCTTTCTCTTCCTGAGTAGAAAGGGGAAAACAAACAAAAATCAACTTCCAATCAAGTAGACAAAAAAACACCATGAGAAACCCAATTCTAACCTTTCCTCCTCCCATTTGAGGAACCAGAATGGTGGGTATGAGCACTGTCGTCCCGAGCATCACGATATAGTGCTGAAATCCAAGTAATATGGCTTCAGCTGCAACCACATCGAAACATTTGGTCATAAACGGGTACGGAGTCTAAGCCAAATAATCCAATGAAGAAGGAAACTAGCTCAAAGGAAGAAGTCACAATCATAAGAGAGAAAAACATGTTCCTGAACTACATCCATGAATTCTTTCTCTAAACGACAAAAAACAGCCCAGCAATAACAACAATATTAATGGGATTTCTTTAAAAGGGAGAGTTAGGAGGATTACGCCATGGAGGAGGGCTAACAATGCAGTACTTAAGATGGGGCATTTGATCTTCGATCTTGTGTGGTGCAAATGGATCATCTGCCTTCTTCTCCTTCTCTCCTCCCCCGTCTGCCTTCTTCGCTCCTTCTCCTCCAGCCATGTCCTTTGCTACTCCTGTTCAATTACTTCTCTAGAACTCAAAAATCCCACACACAAAAAAAAAAAAATAAACCCCCAAATCTCTCCACACTCTCCCCTACAAATGCCAAATCCCAGAAAAATCAAGAACCCCAAGAAATACCCAGAACAGGAAACTACAGAAAAGGAAGGATAAAGATGGCAAGAAAATGCTCAAAACCCCCACACAGAAGAAGAAACCCCACTAAGGAAGGAGAGACATATAGTGGGGTGGGGAAAAAGGCTGAGAATGAGAACAGAGAAAACAACCAGAAATGGTACACAGACCACCTGTCACAATGGCGAAATCTCTTTCAAGTTTCTCTCACTAAAACTTTGAATCCATTTTCAGAGCTTTGGGTTTGCCGGTCATCCAACGTTTCCTTCTTTTCCCTCCTCTCACGGAAAAGATTCATAAAGCTAATTACCCACCTATAGTCTCCCCATACTTTGGCCTGTTTGGAATTTAGTTGTTTACTATTGGCCCATAGTTGTTCATGTTGACTGATTTGAACGGTTGGTTCAATTGGCTGTTTTGACCAATTGATTATGTTGGCTGTTGATAAAAAATTATTTGACAAACTTAGCTTCTTCAAAATAACTTTTATAAATTAAATTTAATTTAATGAAATTTTCACCTATATAATTATATGGTATAACATGCTTTGCAATATATATATTCTTTCTTTCCTATATAAGCTATATATTGTTTTAAAGTCATTATGATTTTATTTATTTATGTGTTTTTATCAATCAATTGATAGAATAATATAATATAATTATACGAAGTATCATATTTTGTTTCAAAAAACTATTGATGTATTTCTTAAATATATAATTTGTTTATTTCTACACCAAAACCTCGAACAAAAAAATTCGGAATTTTTTTCTCGCAAATTGCTTCATGAACTTTACATGGGGAAGGTCTATTATTTATTTATTTATTTACATATTATTTACTTATTTATTTTCTTAGTTATTATTTTATTTACTTATTTATTTATCAATTTTTTATTTATATATTTATTTGTATACCAATTTTTTATTTAATTACGCAATAAATAATAATTTTTTATTTTTTCATAAAAAATACATACAATAACAAATAATAAAAAAATCTATTTTCCAACCGCCAAACTAAAATTTTGGCTTTTCGGACTCAAATAGCCAACCCTTGCAGCCAACTACCAAACACCCTTTTGGCGGTTTGACTAGTCAAATCTGCTAAAATAAATCAAAACAACCAAAAGTCATCCTAAATGCCAAAAACCAAACATGCCCTTTTTGTGGTTTGGTTAGACACCATAACCATTCAACTAAGTGCTTCTTTTATGATGGTTGAGAAAACCCAAATATCCGTTAATTTTTACCCGGGTCCAAATATCATTTGGGGACCCTAACTAGACCTGCAATGGGTTCATTTGGTTTGGGTTACTTCAACTTTGTGTCGGATTAGGTTCCGAGTCATCATAACTAGAGTTCGCTTTCAATGATTTTTGATTCAAGGGTTTTGGGCTGTCTGGTTTTTATTGCACTAGGTTTGTCTTCCAAACACCATTAGTTTTCGTAAAAAAAAATTGTTTGGACTGTTCAGTTCAGATCATCTTTGATTCTGGTTCCTTTTGTATTAATGTTTTTTGGGTGCGGCGGTTCGGGTTTGATTTCCCATGTTTTGAATACATCCATTTGGGTCCAACGAGACTTTTGTCAAATCTATCTTTAAGTGTGAGGGTGTTTGGGTGTGATGTACTATTAGAATAGAATAGCAGAATTGTAAAGTATCTGGTCTTGATTTTGCTAAAAAGCACTTATGGAGTCTTTTCTAGAGTTTTGAAGTTTAAGGATCCGTTCCGTTCAACTTATTTTTCATTTTATTACTTATTCTTACTAAATTCAGATCAAATCAAACATGATTAGATCTAATTAGATAAGATTTGGCCAATGCTCAAAATTGTGTTTCACCAAAACAAAAATTCAAAATTTTCATTGAAACACAACCCGAAACACCCTTTAAACATATGTTTTGAAAGGCTGTTATCAAGGATAATGATATGGTAAAGGTTGGTATAAGAATATGTAGAGTCTCGTGTAAATAAGACCATTCACTGAATTGTGAACGCTGTAAGAGCTACCAACATAAAATGTGTCAATCATGCAAAGGAGTGTTAAGGCCAAATGCCACCACAGTCACCATAGAGAAACATTGCAGAAGCTACAACAAAAGAAACGGTCACCCGAAGATGGAAACCATGTGTCAATTGTGCAAGAGAGTGTGTGGGCTAGACATTCAAGAACATTGCTACTTATGTTGAAATTTTTGGCATTTTAATAGGCATTAAATGTACCAACTTTAAACATAATTATTAATAAGTCGACTAACGATTTTAACCGTTAATTAATGGACGTGTGTTCGCTTAGAAAAAAGAGATAAATAGGTATTTAAATATATTATAAGCCAAAAATGGTAGAAGGGTGAATGAGAAATTGATTCTCAAAACTGATCTGCTTAAAAAGAATAGAATGGTTGATGCATGTACATGCATATTTTTTTTTAGAGAAAAGTGCACTCTTTACCCCTAAATATTAAAAAGTGCATCAAATGCCCCTGAATTCTTTAGAAATTGCACGGTTTATTCCTGGATACTAAACAGTACACCAAATAGCCCTGAACTTTTTGAGAATTGCACGGTTTACACCTGAACATTTAAATAAAGATGTTAATTTTGGGGAAGGGTACTTTAGAAAATTGACAAGGGCCAGATGAATCGTACTCGCAATTCTCGTGCGTGGGAGCAATGCACTCCCTATCTAACATTTTAGGACCAACAGTGCAACGTTTTAAATTGTTCAGGAGTATTTGGTGCACTTTTTAATGTTTAGAGATAAATCGTGCAATTTTTGAAGAGTTCAAGGATAAATGGTGCATTTTTTAATGTTCAAGGGTAAACCATGCAATTCTTAAAGAATTTGGGGGTAAACAGTGCACTTTTCTCCATATTTTTATTGAACCAATCTTCTATTACTTTTACAAAATGTTTAAAATTATTCCATTTTTACTGAGTTAACTTGTCATTAATCTCCAATTATTCGAGATAAATTTTAAACAAAGCGCAATGTAAGGGACGTCTTAATGACTATCGTTAACACACCACTAATACATCACTTATGACTATCATTATGGTGTAGGTTACACCTTTGAAATTCTCACCTACTAGCCTATTAAAAAGAGAACAAATGCTCCATGATGATCGCTTTTGATGTGCGATACGTGAGAACATGGGTGGCCCGGAGGGTGTGCAAAGTGGCAATTTTGGACCGGGCCAATTTTATTTTTTGATTTCTCGGGACCGGCCCTGCGTGAGAAGAAGAGAAAAAAAAACTTTTCATTTTTTAAGAGAGAGCTCTTGATTTCCATCCAAATTTCCGGCGATTCCCTTCAAGGTTTTTTTGGTCGTCAACGTATCTACATTGTTCTTGTTTGTTGGTGTGTGTTTGGTCCGTACAATCACCACACATGATAGTGGTTTTAACCTAGAAGGGGAGTGCCTACGTTTTTCCAGTACGGTAGGCGGACACTACTACCTTAAGGGCAGCTCCGGTGATTCCGCTACTCTTCTACGGTGCTTGGTTTTTGTAGATCTCGTTTACAGCTTCCACATTCCAGTTCACTGCTTTAATCCAGTACACAAAGTCTTCATTGTTGATAAAGACCTTTGAAGATCAGAAGTTTTTATTTATGTATTTATTTATTCTAATTAAATTTGAATAAATTATAAATTTGGATTTATTATTACTACTATTATTATTGTTACTATTATTATTTCTATTACTATTCTTATTAATATTATTGTTAGTATTATTATTATTATTATTATTATTACTATTACTATTACTATTACTATGACTATGACTATTATTATTATTATTATTATTTCTATTGTCATTAAAATTATTACTATTATTATTATTACTATTATTATTACTACTATTATTATTATTATCATTGTTACTAATATTATTATTACTATTACTATTATTATTATTATATTTATTATTATAACTATTCTTATTACTATTATTATTTCTATTATTACTATTATTGTTATTATTATTATTTCTATTGTTATTATTATTTCTTTTATTATCAATATTTCTGTTATTATTATTATTACTACTATTATTATTAGTATTATTATTATAGTTATTAGGAAGAATTACCCAAAATCATCCCAACTTTAACTGGTCTTTAAAAAATAATCCCACCTTTTATTGTGATGCATAATAATCCCAACTTTACAGAAATTTGTCAGTTTTGGGTCGCCGTTAAGTTTCTAACGGAGGGTTAACGAAAATGCTCGTTTTAGGCAACAAAATGAAAGTTGGGATTATTTTGGATGAATTTTAATTTTTTAAATTTTTTTAAATTTTTCATTTAAATTTTTAAAATTACTTTCTACCTCCATCATCATTTCTTTTTCCTTTTTTAAAGATTAGTCTTAGTTTAAAAAATAAAAATAATAGATACAAAAAAATGAAAAAATGAGAAATGTAACTAAAATGATACAAAAATAATAAAATAAATAAAGTAATCAATGGAAACTAACTTGAAATTGGTATAAGTAAAATTAAAAATATACGGGTGTGTTTTAATATTTTACGCATTATACAAAGTATTAACATATCACTTCTTATTTTTTAGAAAAAATTATCTATAATAATTCCAATTTTACCGGACGGCTTGTTCTTTTAAAAAATAAGTAGTACATTAAGACTCCGTATAGTGTGTAAAATGTTAAAACCCACCACTCCGTATATATTTATTTTATTTCTTACCAGTTTCTGTTTAATTTCCATTGATGACATTATTTATTTGATTAATTTTGTATGGTTTTAGTTATTTTCTCATTTTCATTATTTTTTATATCTATTTTTTTCTATGGTAAGAATAATCTTTAAAAAAGAAAAAGAAATGGAGGTTGAAAATAATTCAAAAAATTTAAATAAAAATTTCAAAAAAATTAAAAAACAAAAATTCATCAAAAATAATCCCAACTTTCATTTTGTTGCCTAAAACGGGCATTTCCGTTAACCCTCCGTTAGAAACTTAACGGCGACCCAAAACTGGCAAATTTTAATAAAGTTGGGATTATTATGCATCACAGTGAAAGGTGTGATTATTTTTGAAAGACCGAGTAAAGTTGGGATTATTTTGGGTAATTTTTCCTAGTTATTATTATTACTATTCTTATTACTATTATTACTATTATTATTATTACTATTACTATTGTTAATTCTATTATTATTGTTACTATTATTATTACTATTATAATAAGATCAGATCTGATCCAATCGAATCAAACCAGATTAAGCGAACGAAACGCGGCCTAATTCTTTAAAGGCAAATTTATGGTACATTTTATGTCCATCATGGACATACATATGACCAAAATAAATATTTCTTTATAACTTAAACAAGTATTTGATTTTAGAATAAAAGAAAATTATATGAGAAGGTGTGATATTTGTATACACTCATGGTGTACCAAAAAAACACTCATTCTTAAAGAAACGAAAGAAATTCGGTAAACAATTTGATGGGGTCAAACCGCCAAACACCAATATTGCCCTTTTGCATGACAAACTGGAGTGAGCTGTTTTGATTTTTATGATGTCGCCCTTTAAAGTAACTTTATTTGGTAAAAACAAAGAGCGTTTCACCTTGCAGGTAAAAAAAACATGGGAAAAAAAATCATTGTGGTTGACACCGTGTGTGAATTTCTTCCCAAAAATAATGGCTCGTAGACTGATAGACATATAATTTCTCTGAATAACTATTTTATTAAATAAATTCATAGAGAGTAATAATTATAGTATAATGTAATGTTAACTGTGGAAGAATTGTAGCAAGACTAAAAACATATTGACCTTTTGCACCTACTTTTTGGATTTTCTACTGAGGAGACGGGCAAAGTTAGAAAGAAATTTTTTATTGAGAAATGAACTAAATTTTAGAGAGTACATTTGAATAGAGGTGAGCAAAGACCGAATCGATCTCGATATTTCCCGAAAAAATCGAGAATATCGAACCGATAAAGTACCACAAAATAACCGAACCACACCGAATTGAACAGTCGGTCCGATATTTGGGAACAGTACCGAAACTGATACCGAATCATCCCGAACCATACCGAACCGATGCTTCGAGATCGGGAACGGTACAACGTAAAATCCCACTCCAAACCGAAATATTGGGTACCGTATTGGTACGAGCTAAATACCGTATCATACCATACCACGTTCACCACTACAATTGAAGGTGAAGAATGATAGGTCCGGCTCAAACGAAAGTGGATGTATACCAAATTTAAGAGTATCAGTTATCAATTTTTCGAATGAAACACTATAAGAACTTTATTTTGGGTAGAGTCATAATATGATACTAAAGGCTTGATGTCATTTTAATTGAGCCGGTCTATATAAATGTCCCTTGATCGAAGTTAAATGATATCAAAATACCAGAATATGAGTTCGGTTGTTTTTATTTTCTAAATAGGAGTTTGATAGTGTGATCACAATATAGCAAGGTTAATCGTGACAGTGTAACAGTGGAGTGCGGAGGTGTACCAATGGTCAATGCCGGCGATTGGGGGCCATGCTGCGTTGCATGTGGTTCTCAATGTCAAATAAAATTTGCCGATTAAAGCTAAGGTATATGATAGGAGCGAGCAACTACCGAACCGACCCCGAAAAAACAAAGAATATCAAACCAAAAAACCTAAAAATATCGAAACAAAAAATATCGAACCGAAAAAATATTTAAAAAAAACCGATACAAAACAATTAGTTCGATATTTGAAAACTGTACAAGATTACTTTCAATACCGAAAATCTCAAACCTAACATATTCACTAATACGGAGTATATTATAAGAGTAACAATATTTTTATATTTTTCATCAAATAAACTTTGTAAGTTTATTTTAAAATTTTGGATCAAGTTTTATTAAATATATACTTTTATTCGTATTTTAGTTCTTTGTAGATAAACCTAGATATATTAGGTCACATTTGGAATGCTATTTTGGTATTATTCATTTTCCTTAGTTTGTGAAATGAAAACTAAATTTAATCAACATTTTTTTGCATTTGAATATTTTTTTTATATTTCTTTATTTAAATGTTGTTTCAACGTTTAAAAATAAAGAATCTTATTACATTTTATAATACAAATTAAGTAGGTATACATTCATTCTAATTTGTATTTGTACCAAAATCGATACCAAACCATCCTAAATGATACCGATTACAGAATTGATATTTCAAAATCGACACCAATGGGATATAAAATCATACGAGTATATTGAACTGAAATGTTTGATACAGTATCCCTACGAATCGTACCATACTCACACCTATTATATGACATTCGTAACTCTTTTCTAGGGATTCCACACCCTCTAGTTTATTCCTCCATTGTACAAAACAACTTTCACTTCTTTTTTCATTTGTTTCAAAAAATTCTTTCATTTTTTTACTTGGGTCCAAAATAGTTTTTTTCTAAACAACTAACCACTCACTTTTTACATTTCAATATCTCTAAGCAAGTAAACATATCATCAACATTGAGATGTGATTCTTTAAGGCCACATGCCCCAAAAAGAGTCCTAATATTTATGAAAGGGTTAGGGGTCAAAAGAGTAAATGTATAAAAGAGTAAACCCAAGCAAAAACACTTGTATTTGGCTAAATAACCCCTTTATCTTGTGATTTCTTCTTTGGTTTTTCCAGCTCTTGCTGTTTTGTTCTCTCCTCCAGCATTTTATCTGGTATCTCATGCTCTGCTTCCTTTTTCTATGTCAGATTTTTTGGCACATGCCAAAAGACCCTTTCACTAGAACTTTAATGCATTTCAGTAATAATCTCCAAACTCTGAAACATAGAGTAAATCCTGCATTTCAAATGAAACCATATCATCCAAACGTACCATCACGTTAAACGCTCAAATAAATAACTTTTAAATGTTCTTAGGTTTGCAAATAATCATAAACTCTTTGGGTATAAAAGAATGTCCAACGACCATGACACGAATATTTCACTCGATATTTGCAGGGAAGTGTTGAGACAAATATGAAGAAAGGAATACTTGTGGGGATCATGTGAACGTCGAGATGTTTGTTTTCACAGACAGAAATGTCGATGCTTACTTGATCGTTCTCAAACTTCTCAATAGAAAAGTATAGAAGTGTCCGCTTGGGAATTACTATCTTCGCCCTTTCTTAAGCTTTAGTCTTTTAAAAGCCATGAATGTCACAGCAGCTGACAGGGAATACCTGCAAAATATTTTTTTTGAATGCAGATTCATGTCTAAAGCAGCAATTCTTTAATGTCAGTGCATAAACTACATCAAAAGTTCTATATAAAAGATGATAATTTTACTACTATTTAAGTATATTAAAAATCTTTATAAAAAAATAACAAATGGAAGAATATGCACTCTGGCCAATAATGAGCAAGTGTTGAAAGACAATGTGTTTTGCCTAGTTCAGACATTCAAAAGAGTACAAGGAACTTAGTAACCAAGTATAATCAATATAAGGAAACTACACAAGCTTAATAATAAATACTTAAACACCAAGGCACTATTAGAAATATTAGGGATAATGGGAAATAAAATATTATCATTTACTTTCCTATTCTATTGTTACCATAATTCCTTATTCTACTTTAATTAGGATTCTCCATGTATTCTCTTTATATATTGACGTAACCTTCATTATTCAATAAGAAAAATTATTATCAAATTGTATCATACACTAATTTTGAGACGGATAGAGTAGGAAATGTTATTATTTCACCTTCGCATGCATGAACATACAATGAACTAATAACAAAAAAACAAATGAATATATCTATTATCTAATGTAATACTCCGCACAAAAACTAAATTAGGCGCACCCTATTTGAATAAGGAAATAGAGGGAATACCATGTCAGTGTGTAGTTAAGATGGTCTTGAGGCATTACGGAACTGCGAAGTAATGTATTAAGATCCTTTGGAAGAGGGTATGGATTGCTGGGATCAACATTATCATTGATGGCTTCAATGTAGAGAGTGTTTTCTGGAAGCCCACAAGCACGGGCAATTGCAGGAGTGTCAACATAAAACCACTGGTTGGAGTTTGGATCATTTTCCGGAACAAATATGCTAGGCTTTTCACTTCCTCTTATAACACCAACAACTTCTATAGGGGATATAACAGATTTAACGTTTCCCTGTTTGTACAACATAAAGCACTCTTGTGTTCATATAAATATACTCCGTAAATCGGTATTACTAAGGTTGACAGACATATGCAAGAATAAAATAACCTTGGAATACTTGGGTTTCTTTGACCAAATTCTCCACCATGAATATTTTTCATGTTCTGAAGCTGAGGGTGTCAGTACACTAAGTGGTTGCATCTCATCTTTTGACATTTCCAAATACTTGTCTCTCCAACTGAGCGGGACCCATCCTCTATTAACGAGAATTGGTGACCTGGTGCTGTTAAAAAAGATTCAAGTTTTACCATTCACTTAGATATAGATAAAGATATACTTTTCCCAATCAAATTGGAATTACTTTCATTACCAATTAAATACAAACTTTTTTTTATATATTAGTACACGAATTATTTTATTACATTCATCATGCAAAAAAATTAAAGTTTTTCATTGTATTCATATGAAAAGATGCAATGCAATTTTTATTTAATTCAATTTGACTGAAAATACTCTATTTGGAGTGAGTACAAAGATAAGGATATACCAAAATCGGCTTGATTGTTTTGACACCATGACACCAAGGTGATTTTCAGGCCCAAGGTGCTTTTTATCCCTGAAACTGGTTCCTGCCCAGGGCAAGCAACATCATACCTCTCTCTCCTGTAGTCCTGACCCATCCCTGGCTCCAGGCCTAACGGGGCTCGGTAGGACCCCAAATAACCTGGTATATTTATATGACACCAAAGTTGGTGTCAAAAGAACCGAGCCCAAATAAAATGATATAATGTCATACATTACATCACTTAGTTGTTGTTCAAGGCTTTATGGTTTCCGAATTTCATTTTTTGTAACGGAAAGGACAAGAATCAATTTTAGACTAGATTCTTGAAAGAGTAAATTCCATAAACGGTCCCTTATAACAGAGTGTTTTCCATATATATATAGCCCTCAATTCTTAAAAGTTACATTCATGGTCCCTGATACTTGAGAACTATTCCATAATTCGTCATTCAGTCCTTTGAGGAATATTTATGGAAAACAATATTTGGTTCAAAAGACTGATTATGGAATAATTCTCGAACATAAAGGCCCATTACTGTACTTTTTCAGAATTAGGGACTATATGTGGAAAATGCTTTGTTAGAAGCGACCATTTATGGAATTTACTCTTCATGAAATCATATGATTAATAAGTCAAGAAACAATTACAAAATAACTGTTGCATGACTACAAATATTGGACTAGTAATCCAATGATTTTTCATTTTGACCCATTTTCATTACTGCTTGTTTTACCATAGCAAAAGAAAAAGTTAATCAAATAACAAAGAAAGAACATTTGTGCGATTTATGTGCAACCAAGTGGAGGTAACTAACAATGCAGCTGACACTTGGGAATTTCGGCAATAGATGCAACAAGAAATGAAGATTGACAGCTACCAGAAAAAGAATGGAAAATCAATAGTCAATATGTTCAACACTACCTGTCCTTTGGGTCATCAGAGACTGGCAGGAGAGGAGTAATAACGCAGTAGCCATTTTCTATCACCCCAGAAATGCTTCTGGAACAAGGCCCCACATAAACCGACTTCATCTCATCAAAAGCCCCTCTACATAGAACCTTCCTTAACTCAAGACCATTCAAATCTTCACTTGAGAGTGATAACTCATTGGATTTTAAAGGGTCCATTCCTAGCCTATTTTGCCTGTACTCGAGCATTTCAACCTGTAAGAATGGAAATTATACCCATAAAAACAAAAAATCAAATTGTTCCTTGTGTACAAATGCAGTTGTTGTGCCCAGTTTGAATTGGCAGGAAGTTTAAAAAAGTAAAAACTATGTCATTATGATGAATAGTGAGAGACAAACACGGTGAACTACAATGCACTTTCTACAAATATAAACAGCAACAATAATTTGGAACGGACCAAAGATTAAAACACGCACAGTAAATTTGGATGGAAGGAGTAGGAAATTACCCTAAAGTATGCTCTCTCCGTCTAGATTTAGTTGTCCCATTTCTAAAAAAATCTCATTTTTAAGTAATGTGTTGAAAATGTTGAATGAGTTTCAAATGCGTTTGTCACTCGTTCATGTCAACACTGCTCTAACTCAAGAAGATATTTAAACACTTATATCAAGCCTGATCAGAGCGATGCAAACAAGATAGAAGACACAAGTAGTCAATTTGGAAAGAACTTGTCAACCTCTTATAGATCTGTAAATGAATCTATCTGATACCGAAGCAAAAAAAAAAAGTTATATGAGTTTCCAATTTCATTTCAAAGAAAGGTTTAAAAAAAGTGGTGTAAATAAAAAGAGAAATTTCTTGTAGATGAAGAAAATTTGTCACAAAAAAATGATATTTGGAAATAAGAATTGTACTCTGTCTCTAGGATATATTAAGCACCTTAATAATAATTTAGTTATTGAACATGGAAAATCGGCGAATAATTCCGGAAAATCAAAAAGACGAAAGTAGGCAACTAAGTCCATAGATTATGACAATAAAATTCATTAAATAGAGAGGCAAGAAACCAAACTGACCTTTTCTTTTCTTCGGAAGATCTGCCAAGTGCCAAGGCCAAATGTGATAGCTCCCGGTATGAAAAGGAACACATTGAACCATGATGACCGCTTGTCATTTTCTGGTCAGCAGATCAACAAATGCAAATTCAATGTTAATAGCTCAATAAAACGATTAAAGCTAAGATCCTTAAATCGAAAGCTAACCAACATTGAGTGCACACACACCGGGAGGCTGGTTTTGGGAGACAGTGGAGAAAGCAGCCACAGCAATCCGGAAGGGAGAAGAGCATGTGGGTTGAGGAGAGCACTTTAAGATTTCAGCTGAGTTGCCACCTTGACGGTGGAGGATTGTTAATAGATTTCTGGAGATGATGCTGGACATCTACTATATACAAACTAAAGGTGAAATTTTGGCTCAATAATAACCCAAAGCAATCAAATCAAAAAACAATGTTGTTGATTAAGATCAGCTGTTTACTTTAGGCAGCCATGGACCCAATTCCAATGCTTGGAAAATAGATCATTCCCTCTCAGCAGTCATTTGTGAGTAGTGCCGCAGTGCAGTGCTGATTAAACAAAGAATTGTTCATTCAACCGTCAATTGTGAATTGTGCCACAGTGCTAACTAAATATCATTTCTCCAAAAGAAACTTTCAGCCTGCAGTATAAAATACGCTTTGATTTTAATTCATTGTTGCATACACCAAAAAACAAACCTGCCCACCGATATAGGATAGCTCATTTATTCTGGCAACAAATCACAGAAATTTGATGGATAACGATAACAATTGAAAACTTAGAGAGGAAACATCTGAAATTCTTGAAATTTGAAAGTTGACAACCCACAAAGAAAACAAAAGACCCTACGTGCTATATAAATTAGAACATGCCAACACTTTGAGCATAAACTTAAAGCCAAGATGTGAAAAATTGAAGTGCTAATTTCTGAAACATTTGAATTTTATTCAAACGAATTGTTAAAGCAATATATATATATATATAGGACAAATACTCGGGAGGAGTATTACTTTTTGTCAATCTATCCCTCTCACGATTCATAGGCAATAAATCGGTGAGAATGAAGATCAGAAACACAAATGACAACAATTGAAATATAAGTCAATGTATGATTCAAGCAGATATTCCTCTGCATACATACACATCTATCCACAAAGTTTTTGTGAGAACTGATTTGGTGTGTGCTTGTGGGGGTGGGGTGGGGGATGGCTACAGTGAATCATCCGACTCATCAGAATCACTTCTCTCAGGCTCGGGCGGAACGTGAGGCTTTGTTGCAGGCTTAGGTGCTGCCGCTTTCTTATTAGAAGCGCGCGCGGCATCTTCCTCCTGTTCAGCAACTCCCACATCGATATTCTCTGCTGTTCCACCAGCCATGATATTCTGCAAATCTTTCTCAACACGCCTCACAAGCTCCGGATTTAGATCTGGTTCCCTGCGAAACCTTCGCCTCCGAGCATCTCTCATTGGAGGGGTGAGGCCATGTCTGTACTCCGCTGCATCGGGAGCAGGATCTCCTTCTTCCCTAACCATGATCATCTGACCAATATCTGCAGTTTTTATCAGCACGTTGTCATCATAGGTTTTGTAAGATTCCATTATGCAAGGAAGATCCAAGAGGGACGCAGGGAAGCGTTCATTTCCAATGACAAATGTGCCACTCCTACCATCCTCAGAAAATGTCAAATCCAGTCCTGTGTCTTCTGAAGAAGCATTCTCACTTAGAAGGCGGTCAATTTGCTCAGCCACGGAAGGTGGAACCCTGAGTATGAATTGTTCCTCCATGTCCCTTTGCTAGACCCAATCTCCTTGCTGACTGCTGCTTTCGATTTGCTGGAACTGCTTTATGCTCCAGCCTTGGTGCTTCGTCTCCGGTATCTCCTCGGGGATTGATGCGTGGCTGCTCTGACGATGGTGCTCCGGCGCGTCTGCGTTCTCGCCGGGATGCGTCTGCTACGCCTTCGTCCCTGGCTAATCAACGTTTTTTGTATGTCTAAAAAACTACCTATAAGCCTAAGACGTAAACTGAAAAAATGTTATCAGAATGTCAAATTCAGTTCATCAATGAGAAAATTGCACTTGTTGGCAAAGTGACCTCTTTTTTACACCTCAAATGTACATAAAATGCTGTAAACTGAAACAAGGAAATTTGAGAGTCCAATTGCATTAATTAGCCCATGACCTGCATTTGTACACCTCAAAAAGACAAAAATATGCCTATTGAGTAATCTGGACACATGAAAGGGTTACGAGTATGTACAATCACATAAGGCAGTGATAAAAATGTATTCTTTTATTGTGTCCTTCAAAAAGAAATATAATGCTAAAGGAAGAAGCTCCAAAATGATTTATGAGTAAGCCCAATTACATTGGGATATGATTGAAAACGTGTGACACAAAGAGAATTAATTAAAATTGGATTCTAAACTGTTCTTGAATCTATGATCCCGTGTTCAATGTCACGTTCATATCCATGAGTAGGATCCTTTAGAATTCCACACAAGCAAACTATCATCTTCAAAACAGAGAAGTAACTCATAATCGGGTGGCATACACTACAAGAATGTTTTTTTTTTAAATCTTAACTACACTCAGTTTCAAAATGCAAGAAAATGAAATTGTTCCAGGAGAAGAAATCAAAGAAAAAAGGACCCCAAGTGAAAATGACCCATCGGTCATACTCAATCATCTCCCCAAAAGAGAGAACCTTTGAAAAAATCCCAATGCCTCAAAATTTTCCAAAAAAAAGGGAAGTATTGAGTATCAAAAAGGTTTTCACATAAAAAAAAAAAACAATATATCATCTGAGAAAGCGCGGGAAATATAGGGTGATTAACCAAATAAAAGACTCCCCTTTATGTCAACACCCAAAATAACCCTTGTGTTAAATTCATACAGTCGTCTTGCGGCGACCGTCCCTGCGACAGCCGCCCTAGTGGCGGCCGGACGGACAACCTTCCCCCATCGGCGGTAATCCTGTGTGCAAACTCCGTCCCTTGTTTGCAAACTCAGCACCGTTCTCCCCCAAACCTCTTCCAGAATGGAATCAAAGAAATCGAAAAACGATCTTAGAGTAAACTCACTCACCGACCAGAATCGGACTATCGGAGAGTCGATTCCCGATGTTCTAAGGCGCCTCCTCCCGCGAAGCTGTTGGCTAGACGATTTCTTTTTTGTACCCATGTTTACACCACTTTGTACCGGTAGCTTTCCACTTTTTTTTGTTAATGTACCAATACTTCTGTTGTTCATGTAAATTTTCGTTAACGCACCAACACTTGTTTCGGTGTAAACCATCAAAATGTTTGTATATAACTGTGGTGTACAAATAAAATTTGTGGTGTAAGTGTAGCATAACCCTTTCTTTCTCCCAGAGCTCCTCAGACTCTCAGAGTGCTCTCACTCACACGCACACAGATTCCTACCTTTACGGGATTTGGAAGACAGAAAAAATACAAAAATGCCACGGTACACCAATTCTTGTACCCTATTTGTACCCCTCCATCTCCACCACACAAAAACAAGAAAAGAAAAAAAATTAAAAATATTAAGGGAAATCTATGGCTATGATTGTTGATGTACAAATGGGGTACACCAAATGGTGTACCTCTAGCATTCCTCGAAAAAATATTGCTCCGTAAATACCAGTATAAAAACAACCAGAAAAATTAGGAAATTTGGAGAGGGAAAAGGGAAATGCTAGGGGTACACCAAAACTGTACCCCAAGCATCTCCACCCCCTCTATAATCACATAAAAAGGCAAGTACAATTTAAAAAAAATAAAAAATAAAAACAAAATAAAATAAGTGGTAAAGAGTGGAGCGGTGTACATTTGGGGTACATCTTTGGTGTACCCCTAGCATCTCCCTAGGGAAAAATGCAAAAAGAAAGATGTGTTACTTATAAGGAAAATGCTAGGGGTACACCAAAACTGTACCCCAAACATCCCCACCCCCTTCATCACCACAAAAAAAGGTAAGAAAAATTTAAAAAAAGTAAAAAATAAAAATAAAATAAAATAAACGGTAAAGAGGGGGATTGTGTACATTTGGGGTACACCTTTGGTGTACTCCTAGCATATCCCTACTTATTAAGGAATAAACATGGCATTCAAAGAGTTAAATCAATAAAAAAATTAATGACACGTGATTGCATGGGTTAAATCAATAAAAAAATTAATGACACGTGATTATGTCAATTAAACATGGCACACCATTTTTTTACACCAAATAAGAATTTCACATCCAAATTTTGTAGGTAAGTTTGTGAATAATTTATTGTAGCTGCAAAATCTTTCTTTGTTGTCAAATGTGATGTGTGCCAAGAATGATCCTTATTATTGTTGCTGGTTAAGTGTGTAACTAAGGCACAAATTGATAAAACAATTTTTTAAGTTAGCTAGCAAAAGAATTCATGCCAAACTTGTTCAGACTTCGGTCATATTCTCTTCACCTGATATGATTGCTTTTGATTTGATTGGAATAAACTCTATTCTTATTTAATCTAATTACAATTATTTCTAAAACTTTTTCTGATCTGATATGATCCGAACAAAAATAAATTGAGAAAAACGTGATCTTCATCTCAGTTGTTGTCTTGTTTTTACCACTGGATGAATTGTCTTAAGAGGTTCTCCATGGGAGAAAGGAGTTGAGCTTGTTCTCTACACCTAATCTGATTGGTTCTGGTTTGATTGAATTAAATTCTGATGTGATCTAATTCTATTAAAAATTATTTTTGATTTGATCTAATCTATTTGTAATTATATTTAAAATTGTTTCTGATTTACGAATAAGTAATACTCGTACTACCTATGAATTGAGAACAAGCTATTAGTACATTATTGAAGCTATCACATGACTATAACCAATCCCACAGTTACAGTGCATTGGTAATTGTGAATAACATTAATTCACATAGAGAAAGTTCACAAGTATGTATGAGAATGAGAGATCTCCAAGCACTTTGTACCAATGAAGATAGAACAGTTTGCAATAAGAGAAATTGCCTGTAAAAAATACAGGTAAAAACACACACAGAAGAAGAATAGAGAAAAATTACTATGATGCAAGAAGGAAATAATATACAGTATATCAGCAGATATATCTGTAAACAAAAGGGGTGGCTGTGGAGCAATTCTGTGAAGCATCTCTAGTCAGCCGCCGCCATCTTATCCAAGCGATGAATGGTACTCCTCGCAAGTCTATTACCTGGGTCGAGTTTCATAACAGTTCTCAAGTCTTCAGCTCCAAGCTTGTACTTCTCCATACTTTCATACAATAGGGCTCTCTGTACAAGGACAGATACATTCGTTTCATCACGTTCTAGCACCTGCACACAGGAATACAGAAGGCTATTATGTATTTAGCAGCTATGGTGGATGAAGGCATGAGATGCGTAGAAGAAAGGCAATTATTCACTCTTGGTGGAATGCGGGTAAATATTTGCTGCATTTTTCAGGTGGGGGTGAGGGGGGGGGGGGGGTTACCCGTTCAACGGTGCAAGTGTACAACAATGAAAAGACCAACAGAGGGTAAAAAATATCACCACAGGGAAATAAGTTTAGCATTCATAGAGATTTACCATACTCATATGGTGTATGCTGCATGGGAGAGAGATGTGATCCAATGATACCAAACTTAATGCCACATAGCAGAAAATATACTCATATGAATCATGTGAAATAAGAATGGATTTGAGTAAGAAAATATTAATGGTGTTGGTTAAAAATTATGTAAGCTTGGATTGTGAGATTATTATCTACAATTCTAAATGTTCGTGGACATATGACAATGGACAAGAGCAACAATCTGGAAGGGAGAGATGAGGGGTTGGGTGTAATGTTTGTTAATCAACCAAATATTGATCTTAATTTAAAAAACAAAAATTAATACTCCACATTTTCTCTCCTGAGCATAAATTTCAACCAAACAGTTTCACATTTTCTCTTAAACTACGTGAAAAAACAAACAGGAAGTCTAATTTGGGACGGAGATAGTAATAAATAAGTGAATAACATGATACAATGAAAAACTGCAAACTTTGAGCAGGGCAAAAGAGAGACATATACCTTTGTACAGTCAACCACAGCCTTCTTGTATTCTCCAACTTCTTTGTAACATGAAGCCCTACACGACAACACTTCTTCAGTCCCAGCTATATCACTTGCATTCTGCAGAAGAATGAAAGCCCACGATAACCATTTTATAGCATCGGCATATTGTCCTTGCTTATAATTATCCATGCCCTTGCTCTTTGCAGTTGAAGCACTAAGGCCAGAAGGTGGCGGTGGAAGCCCTTCAAGCTCGGTTGTCCCACCAGTATCATTTCCTCCAAACTCAGACTCGAAGCCCCAATCATTACCCCCTGAAAAAGGCTGGCTCTCCCCAGGAGATTCCTCATACGAGGTCGTAGATGACTGGAAAAGAGAATCAAAATCCATTCCACCCGAGGTCGGCTGCGCAAATGGTGCACTCTGGGCATTAGAAAATCCATAGTCATCTACCTTCGTATGAGAAGTGTTTGCGCTAGATGGAGCTGAAGCAGTGTTACTAGAGGGGAAAGTATTTGACGAGAATGGCAACGGAGACTTCGAACCATTTTGAAAATCTCCAAATGCATCATCCACATGACTCCCCGAGCTCACACCGGGAGTTGGTTTCGAGCCAAAATCAACCAAAGTACTAAACGGGTCCTTTGCTCCCATTCCACCGCTGCCCCCAACTTTACTACTCATTGGTGGCCCTCCAAGCCCAGAACTTGTAATATTTGCACCACGCGCATTCACATTGCCACTACCAACATTAGTATTATATCCACTACTGCTAGAGCTTCCAAAATTCTGGTTAGATCCCCAAATTCCACCGCTCTTGACAGAGCTACTTGTTTTTGGCAAGGACTCCGCCACACCCCCCATTGAAAATGAATTCTTATTCAGCGAAGACGCAGAACTCTTCAGGGGCACATTGCTACTGCCCTTGTTACCAAACGCCGAGTTCACCAAATCACCAAACAAATTAGGATCCTTGTTCACCAAACCCACACCACACGAAACATTGGCAGCATTCGCGGGGGGCAAAGACCCCCAACTCTTCCCAGAGATATCCCCAACCAATGACCTCGGTCCGGACAATGATCCAACAGGCTGGTGAGTCCAGGACGGCTTGTTATTGTTCGCCTGGTGGGTCCAAGATGCCGCCGAATGAGGCCTTGTATGCGAAGATGACGAATAGGACGAGGTCTGATTCTTTTGCTCATTGATAGATCGGGAACGCCCGGAGCCCAGCCCTATATCCAACTCCGAATTGTTCATGGAACCCGATTTGGCATTCCACATCCCGTAATTCGAATTCATTTCTCAACCTCTCAATCTTAATTCTATACCTAGAAGAAAAATATCCTGCTGGATTGGATATTGCAGGAAAATCAGCGTCTAAATATGAATGTATATGCACCTGTGAGCCTGAATACAAGGCGTAAAGGGATTGCAGATCTGGAAATGAAAGAGAAGGTACCTGTTAATGGATTGATGATCCGATCACCGCTTCTGTTCGCCGGAGATCGACGTCGGCAATGTCGCCGGGGCCGGGATTTACCTGATAAAATATGGGGTGAGATGGAAGGGGGACGACGACCGTTTACCGACGCAGTGGAGTTTCATCCTTAAATTTTGGTGCAAAATTTACTGGGGAGTAGCTGATAGCCTGGCGCGGGTTGTCTTAGGCTCTTAGCTTTTTTGACTGGTGTGCTGCGCTATTATTAATACCTTCTTTTGACAATAGTATATGTTTTAATTTTATGTGATTAAAATTGATAAACTTTGATTATTGAATAAATAAAATTTATATTTTAAATTTATACAGGAACACTTTTATAAAATTCATTATCATATAAAATATTTTTAAATATTATTTTCTTTATTTAAAACATTACTTTCTTTGTCTCAATTTAAATCGTCTGTTTTGGTCTACGATATTTAATTAAAGTTATTTTCAATATAGTTTATTTGAATATTGATGAGAAATTGAAAAATAAAATTTATATGTTTTAACAAATTGTATCAAAAATTCTATAAAACAAGACATGACATGATTATATTATTTTATCAAATGAATAACGAAAATAGAGAAAAAAAAGTGAATAAAATTTGATCTTGTGAATCATATACCGACAAGTTAATTTGGAAGAGATGGTGAGTTATTTGTATTAAATTATAAATCAAAATCGACTCTAGCTTATCGTAAAAAATTAAAAGTGAAAAAATAATATGAAACCAATGAAGTACTATTGTAGACTCCACTGAATTGAAAAAAAATCACTCTAAATAGAAGTAAGACATAAAGATCGTATAAAAATAGGAGTTCCATGTTTTTATTCCCTATATAGGAGTTCGCATTGTGGTAACGTGACACTGTACATGTGCATATTGCTATACTTTTTGGTAATTTATATGATCATGATTAGTAATGTAAATGCATTTTAACTCCTGTTTTGGAAATAAAAACATGAAACTCTTATTTTGGTATATTTTCAATATTTTATTCCTAATTTGTTTGATTCGTGATTCGTATTCGTATTCGTATTCGATTTTTTCAAATCCGAATACGAATACGATTCTGAATAAATATTCAAATCGATCCTTATCGAATACAAATATGAATAAAAGCTAGGGTATTCGATTCGAGAGTTTGACAAATATATTCGGAATATATATTTAATTATATATAAGGAACATGTATGTGACTACACAACGGGAAATGGGTACGCAACAAGGTGGGGCCGTTGTACTATGAGACGAGTTGTGGGACAATCAAAGAAGGGAGGAATTGCAGGTCTCATTGAAGGCCTGATGTGGAATACATCTCCATTGGAGGTGGGGCCCTAATGAATGTCAACTTCAGAGGTTTGACCCAGAAACGTTTCTTGGGACATTGTGTGCATGCGATTCGCTAGCTAAGATGCATTTGGCCACGGTTTCCACATCCGAGTTGATTTATTAGAAATCACCCCTAATAGGACTAAAACATTGTGTTTATCCCCTAATTAGGACCTCTCTCGCCATATTCTTTCTTTCTCTCCCGATTTTGCCCTTCTTTTTCTTTCTGCGTCACACTTCACAATCTTGCCCCATCTACATTACAACTCTTTGTAATACACATTACCACATTACATACTATGACACTTTACATTACAATGGTTCGTAATATTCATCACCACATTACAGATTATGACACTGGTAATATCCACATTACATACTTTACTGGACTATCATGAATTTTTTTAATTGCATATTAACCATTGAATATTTTTATTTTTTGTTATGCATTTAAATCCAACATGTCCACAAGACAAATGATGAGACCATATGATACAACAACCAATGCTGAAAACAGGAATTTTCACAGAATGAATCCCACATGTCCACATGTCCACAAGACAAATGATGAGACCATATGATACAACAACCAATGCTGAAAACAGAAATTTTCACAGAATGAATCCCACATGTCCACATGTCCACAAGACAAATGATGAGACCATATGATACAACTATAAAGGATTTGATTTTGAAACACAAATTTCCTTAGTAATTTAATTCACATGACCACAAGAGCTCTAACCACATGACCGAATCTAATTGAATATTTAACAAATATGTAACTAGGGTTAAGAAATTCATCTAAAATACAAAATACAGCTTTGATTTCCAAATGCATGTGAAATTCTACTCAAAACTTTCTCCTTATGACAAATCTTATCAAAAATCAACCCAGCTTTGATTTCCAAATTGCTTTTCAGCGCATTTCGAGTCAACACATACCTTTTTCTTCTNAAGTCCTATTTGGGGGATTTAAGTTTTGGAGTCCTATTTAGGTATATTTGATAAGTTTTAGTCCTATTTCGGTTTTTTTCTCTTGATTTATTCTCGTTTTGGTTTTGTCAATAAGGCAATGGTTTGTGTTGCCTGCATTGGGGTGTCACATTTGTGTAGGGCAAAATTATACTGAAATTGGATACTACAGCGCTTTCGGGATGGCGTATAAGACTACCTTTAAATCAACCTTCGAGAGAAAATGTGACTCAATTGATGTCATTGTCACAACATTCCCGCCTACACATTTTGAGGGGGATCACGATATCTAAAGTGGAAGAAGCAAGGAAAAACGTAAGGGAATTCGGGATGAGGATTCGGAAAGAGGCATTGCACCAAGTTGTCGTTACTTAGGCCCGATGCTTTGTCCGTACATGCTTCCGAACCCTTTCGTCAACGAACAAAAAAGCCGGGTCCCAAACGATTGTGTTCGTTATTGGTGTTTGCCTCGGGCCATTGATACATGGAATGAAATCATGTTGGTGATGAAGATATGGAAATCATATATATCGGACTTTCCACCTTTTTAGATATTTCTCTTCTTTGTGTGTGTCTGTGTAAATGACAAGTTTAAAAGCACATGTAACACTTTTTAACCAAAATTTGCAAATATAAAACCAAAAAAGAGATGAAGACACATTTCTTTATTTGCAACAACAAAAACACAACATCTTTAATTTGTCATTGCTAGACCTTGACACCTTTCAAAAAAGAAAGAAAAAAAAAACAGACATTAAAATGAACTCTATTTATTGAGTGCATTGGAGCACATGCATGAACTTGGAAAAAAAAGGGACTGAAAATTAAAAACTTGAATTCTATGCCTTGAGATAGGCTTCAAGGTCCTTGAAGGTCTTGACGGCAGCATCCTTGATGAAGACAGGCTCGGGGACGTCATCGCTGGCCTTCTCGAAGTCCCCGCGCCACGTCACCACGCTGACGTCATCGCCCTTCGGGGCGACAGAGAGGGTGGCCTTGAAGTTCTTGTAGGCCTGAAGGACCTCTCCCTCAATCACAATGTAGCTCAATGCCTTCTTCTCATCATCCACTGACTCTATCTTCTCCTTTGAGAATGTCACCAATGGTGTCCCTTCATTTATAGTTCATACAAATAATATTTTAATTACTTTTTAAAACATATTTTTTCTCAACCTATTAAAAAGATTTAGTTTACTACTCCTCTTTCAAAAAAAGGGTTTATTTTGACAAATTTTAAAAAATACTTTGTGATTAGCTTTCCAATTTTTCGGTGATAGTAAAAAGAATATATGATTGCTCCATTCATCTCAAAATATTTATAATCAACCCACGTCAATCCTAACCAATAATCAAATAAAAAATGCATCATAAATTAATTAAACAAAATACTGGTAAAGTTTCATAAAAATTTTACGACAAAAATTTAATAAAATTATTTTTTGTAACAAAAAGAAATCATTTTGTGAAGAAAAGTATTAGTTTATTAAGTTATTATATGAAAGGGTTACACATGAAAATTGATTTGAATGAAACATTCAAGATCTTGTTTCAAAAGATAAAAAAAAATAACAATTTTCAAGTGATGGTGAATGATTTAATTACATTAAAAAAATTACTATGAAAAAAAACCACATTAAAAAAGGTAGACATTTTAGCAAAAAATATAAATATACCCTCGGCATATTTGACGAGGCGGAGAGAGCCGGCGGACTTGCCGTCGCCCTCGAGAACCTCAATGCTTTTGTACTGTTTAGGGAAGGCCTTGGGGAAGACGTTGACGGAGTCCTTGATGCTCTCCCACAGCTTTCCGGCGCGGACGGCCACCTCCACCTCCACCTCAATCTTACCGGCGGCGGCCATTGAATCGGAACTGATCAGTTACAGAAGAGAAGAAGAACAGATTATTATATTAATGCAAGTGTTACGTAGTAGAGAAATGGAATGGGATTGTGATGGTTGAGAAATGGAAAGGGCATCTATATATATAGTACTCCCCATGGCATTAATGGTAGGGATTAAGTTATTTGTGTCCCATTTTATACCCTAAATGCATGCACTGACATTTTGTGTAGTCTAATAATGTCTTACATTGACAAAAAATATCAGGGTAAATTTTTTTAAGTGAACTAACATTTTGTGTTAGCGCGAGCCATTAAAATTGGTCCATTTTTTTGAGAGAAAACTTATGTTACATTTTTTGGTGTACCCCTAACATGATTGTAAAGTTAGACACGAAAAACTTTAAATTCCATTAGATTAATAAGTACAGATCGGGACCAATCACATAGGATGAAAAAAAATATCTTAAAGGTAACACAAAAAATAAATATATGAGAAAAAGTATGTGTTTGTCCTTGATGTCAACAGTGAGATTATGCTAGATTCATAAATATAACTTCGGGGTTACTATAATTAGTTGAAAAATTCTCTAAATGAAACAAGAGGTATCAATTAAGTAAGGAAAAACTATCTCACCTTTAAAAAATAATCTCACTTTTTTACTGTCATGTATAATAATCTCATCTTTACGAAAACTTGCGAGTTTTGGATCGTCGTTACGTTAGTAACAGCAGATTAACGGAAACGGCCCGTTTTGCACAACAAAATTAAAGTTGAGATTATTTTTTATGAATTTTCAATTTTCAATTTTTTTGAAACTCTTGTTTTAATTTTTAAAATAAATTTTTACCTCCATAATTTCTTTTTCTTTTTTAAAAGAGTGTCACAATTGGATCCATGATACAATAATAATCGTATTTCAAAAAATAAGAATATTTGTCACTCCTATTTCAAATATAAGAATTACTCCTTCCGTTCTTAAAAGAACTTATTTCTCTGACCGACATGTAAAATCCTGTGACTTTTAAAATGATTTTATTTATAAATTAGTAAAGACAAAAAATTATATTTAAAAACTATATCAAAAACTTTACAAAACAAGAGTGACAAGAATATTTTTTTATCAAATGACGAATTAAAACATACAAATAATAAGAGTTATCGAAAAACCGTAATAGTAAACAGGTAACTCTTTTAGAGACGGAGAGAGTATATTTTATATACTCCCTCCGTCCGGAAATATTCTTCCCATTTTCCTTTTTGGTCCGTCCGAAAATAATCTTCTCATTTCCTTTTTTAGTATGTTTTTTAAGGCTAAATATCAATAATACCCTTCTATTTTATCACAAATCTACTTTTTTAATACTTTTTTAATAATAAAAGGAGATTTAAAAGTTTATAGTATGTGCATTTTTGAAAATTTTTCATTTTTTTTACTATTCTTTAATAAGCGTGCCAAGTCAACACGGGAAGAAAATTTCCGGACAGAGGGAGTATTTATTTTATTTATATCATCAATTCATCATCGTTTCATCCGCCCGTCCATCTTTAATGTGCATGCGGTGGTTCGTTTTATTAATCAACCGTTTTGGTTGCCAAAGAGTGTGAATTTATTGATTAATTGCTCCACTCGTTGAAAACTGAAGAGGTGGAGATTTAATGCCTTAATGGTTCATGTTGACCAACTCCCATTCATGAAGGGCCATATTGTAGGGTTACAAAATCAATATGGATATGGGTTGGGACGTTGGGTTAAACAAGATCAAAAAGATGGTCATAGAAAAAATTGCCTACGATCTTGATGGAGATTTTGACTAGAAAGATTAAGACTGAAGTAGTCTTCGAGACTAGTCTAGTCTGAGACCGGCAATCTCAAATGGGTAACGAATCAGAACGTAGAATTGACAAAAATAAAAAAACCACCAAAATAAGAGTTAAATAAGTGTTCTATATTTTTATCACCAAAACAAGAGTTTCCACTTTGACATTATGTCACTATGGGCCTGTTCTTTATGACTGTAAAAAAAGAGCTGGATGTTGGAAGAAATTGGAAAAAAACTGGAAGGAACTGGAAAAAACTGGAAAAAACGGGAAGAAACTGGAAGGAACTGGAACTGGAAAAAACTAGAAGGAACTGGAAAAAACTGGAAAAAACTGGAAAAACGTCAAAAAATTGAAAAACCTAAAAAAACTTTAAAAATATTTATTTTAAATTCTTGTTGTTATAAATTATTATTATTATTATAATTATTATCATCATCATCATCATCATCATCATAATCATCACGTTATCTTAGTCAATGTGTTTAAGATATAAAAAAAGTATTGTTATTTTTTAAATACAAAAAACTACTTTTGCAAAAAATAATTATAATATAAAGTTAGCATAAATATAAAAAAATTACGGAGTAAATTTTAAGAAGTCTTTGTAATAAACTGGAAGGAACTTTTTATAAAGTTAGCATAAATATAAAAATATTAAATTTTAAGAAGTCTTTTTATTTTCATTGAATTCCTATTTTTGGAATAAAGACATAGACTTTTTTGTCTACAATTTTTTATGTTTCACTCATATTTTAGTCGTTTTCTCTAAGCTCTTTTAACTTACAATTGTTTTTATAAAAATTAGAAAAATGAGCAATTTTTAAGTAATAAAGGGAAAACTGAGATGTCTTATAAAAAGTTATATTAATAAAACATTCAATGTAACTATTTTATCCATAATTTTTTTAGTATAATTTAACATATTGATGTTTTCCTGTTTTATCATGTAGACTAATATACAAAAAAATGTCTTATTCATATCAAAGCTGAAAAAATAATAATAAGTGTGAATCGCAAAAATAGTGAGATGAAAAAAATAATTTATAAACTATAGTTATGAATATAACAGTTGTAATAATAATAATAATAATAGTAATAATAATAATCACATTAAAATATATCATTTTTAGAGTAATTGGTTGAGGAGTAGAAAGAATGTGAAGAAAATGAGAAAAGTTGTAAGAAACTGGAAGGAACTGGAAAAAACTGAAAGAAACTGGAAGGAATTGGAAGAACTGAAAGAAACTAGAAAAAACTGGAAGAAACTGAAAAAAACTGGAAGAAACTAGAAGGAACTGGAAGAAACTGGAAGTTAAGAGTTCAAGCCCTAAAGAACATGCCCTATATAGTGACATCCCATTGTGTTTAATGGTATTATGTGTTGGTGTTATTGTTCATTCTCCATTTCTCAACTTATTGAAACTCAAAGATAGATGTTACTGCTCTTATTGGACCTTGAATTTGTGATCTCTCATTAATTTTCTTGACTTCAATTATACTCCGTAATTGCAGAAAACTTAGCGGAAACTTAGATGTTGATTTCATTAATCGTGAAATGATATAAATACAAGTATAGAAATGGGTATGGCCCAATATGTAACAGTAAAACCTATATACAAATATCTACTAACACTCCTCAAATTGGTGCATAAATGTCATGAATGCCCAACTTGCAAAGTAAAAAATCAAAAGCAGTTTTAGACAAGGGTTTAGTAAAAATATCCGCTAATTAATAACGAGTAGGAACGTAGCGTGTGGACACTTCATGGTGCTGAATTCGGCCACACAAACGTTTGCCATGGACCTATATTCGGCCTCGGCAGAAGAATGGGCAACCGTGGTTTGCTTTTTGGTCTTCCAAGAAATAGGAGAAGTACCCAACATGATAAAATATAATATCCGCTGACTGACCGACGTGACATCAGGCAACTAGCCCAATTAGAATCACAATATACTGAGATTTGTAGATTACTTGTAGCACTTAAGAGAATGTCTTGGCCCGGACGACCCTTAATATAACGAAGAACGCGCATAGCAGCGTTCATGTGATCAACTGTGGGTGCCTGCATAAACCAAGACAAAACATGAACAACATAACAAATATCCTGGCTAGTGATCGTCAAACAAATCAAGCGTCCAACAAGACGTCGGAACCGTGTCGGATCATGAAGACGAGGGCCACCCGACGCATGCAAACCGTGAGATGGCGGGAGGGGGGTGGTCGCGAGTTTACAACTGAGTAAGCCAGCCTCTTGTAAAGTATCTAGTGCATATTTACGCTAGCATAAGACCATCCCAGAAGACGAACGAACACACTAGCTCGATACCGAAAAAATATTTCACCGGGCCCAAGTCTTTTAGTAGAAAACAACGATTCAAGTACCGTTTGAAAGAATCACACATAGGAGCATTATTCCCTGCAACTATAATATTATCAACATAAACCAAGACAGTCAGAATATCACTCCCCCTCTAAAGGATGAAAAAGATGTGGTCCTTATGAGCTTGTTTGAATCCCCAAAAACGCAAAGCAGAACTCAATTTGTGAAACTAGTTCCGAGGAGACGGACGCAAACCATATAGAGTTTTACGTAAGTGACACACTTTGTCAGGAATAGAGAAACCATGAGGCAACCACATATAAATCTCACCATCTAAACCCCCATTTAAAAAAGCATTGTTCACATCAAGTTGGTGAATAAGCCAACCCTTAGCAACTACCACATATAAAAGAATACGTATCGTACCCATTTTGGCCATAGGAGCAAACGTGTCATCGGTATAATCAGTACCAAACTCTTGGTGATTACCCAAAATAACCAAACGTGCCTTATCACGTTCTTTTGTACCATCAGAGCGAAACTTGGTGCGATAAACCCATTGACACCCCAATGCCTTCCGATCGAGAGGAACATCTGTAATCTCACACGTACGATTATTTTTTAACACCGCGATTTCCTGTTGCATGGCCAATCGCAAATTGGCATGTTGCATAGCATCCATAAAATTCATTGACACCGCATTTGAAGAAATAGCAGCAAGATATCCTTTATACCTGTCATGTAATTTTTCAAAATGAATAAAATTGTGGATAGGATACCGAGTACGTGGAGAACTGGAAGAGGGAATGGAAGGAGCAACAGGAGTCATCGTCTAGGCTGTGTGACAATAGTAATCAGATAAGTGAGCAGGGAGTCATCTAGAACGGACAAGAGACACGGGAGAGGGCGACGGAGGACTATCCGGGGCAGTCTCATCGTTGATGTCATTTGAGTGGGAGGATTGCCCGGAGGATTCTGTCGACTGTGATTGCGGTACAGGTGCTGTGACTGGTTGGGAGGAGGTCGTGATGGTGGGTTGAGGTTCGGGTGAAGATGGGAAATCAGTATAAACTTTTGGAGTATAATCTTTATAGTACACCTTTAATTTAGATATTAAATTAGGGTGTGTGTGATAATCAAAAGAAATATATGTTTTGATATTTTCAGATGCGGCCCATAATCTTTTTTTGGTGTTTGATGAAACAAAATGAGATATCGAGTTTGATATCCTCAAATATTATAAATTCTCCAAATGGAGGGTTGAATATCTTCCGAATTTGGGAGATATCATCATGTATGTTTGATATCATTTTCAACTCTTGAACATGCTTCTCCATCGGCTACCATTTTCATCGCCAACCATCCCGGTCGTTGGTCACTTTCGATCTTTACTAATCAAGTCATTATTTTAAATCTCTAAACAACTTCGTTTCAGATTTCGAAAGCCTTATCATTATATCCAGACTTCAAATCTCATATCTCATCATATTTTTAGAATTCACTAAACATCTTTGGTGTACCCCATATGTCCCCCACCCCTCTTTGTCCACATAAATTGGCAAAAAATAAAAAAAATAAATAAATAAAAATCAAATAAAGGGGGTGGTGTACATTTGGGTTCCCCTAGCATTGATGAAAAAGTAAACAGCACGATGTCGTTTTGAGGTTTTGTTTATTTATATTCTTTTTTAAAATTAAAGCTAAATCTAATGCATCGCCCTTATCTTTGCCCTTCGCTGAGAACAGACACAGTCCCCCCACTACGGCGACTCCGCCCGTCTAGCCGCCGACGCAGCCACGCCGGAAGCATTCACTCCGCCAGAGTCCCCGCCGCCCACCACTCCGGTAACAATTGTGCTCATTTACTCGTTAGACAGGTGATGGCGCGCTCTGGCCGCTGGGATTCAGTCCCACCTGATTTTCTTGTTCCGTTGATTGATTAAGTAATGCAGTTTTTTTCCTTTAAAAAAAGTACAATTAGTATTTTTATTTAAATCACGGTCGTAGCCTTCCAGAATCCGCATAGCTCATTCAATTATTACTAACTTTAATTTGAGTTCAATTAGTATCTTACTCCGTAGATTTTAAAACAAATTAATAATTTTAATACTCAGTAATGCTTTATTTTAAATCACCCATTCACCCAGATTTGTTTAACTAAATATTCTGCATTTAGGTTTTTTAGTAATCTAATTAGTAAAGTTCTATTTAAAGTAACTTGTTAATTTTTTAAAAATTAAATGTAGGATGCCAAAGTATTTAAAAAAAACTCAAGATTTAAAGAGCTTGAATCAAGTGAGAATTTGTGTGGCTTGAATTCGCATTGTTAGAGCAAAATATTGGTGAACTGGAAACTGCATTGCATGAGAAATGATATGAAGAGAATTTTGATTTTGAATATTTAGAAGTTGATTAGGGGTTAATAAAGAGGATTATAGATTATCATCCAAATGTGCAATGTGAAACTCGTCGTAGTTATCTAAAAAAGGTCCTTTCCAACCATAAAATTATTATTCCTCTTTAAGCATATAGATAAAAAAGACAGAGATTTGTATCAATTTAATTTTAATGATTAGTCTTGGGTGAATTGTAGTTTTGCAAAATATGCTATGTTTTGTTTTCCATGCTACTTATTTAGGAATTTGAGTGACTCTGGTGGGCATTATTTTGTGGGTAGTGCATTTCCGGGTTGGAAGTAAAGGGAAAGGTTCAACATTCATGTGGGTAGACCATATAACCCACATTTTATTTCTGTTAAAAGAAGTGAAGGTTTAATGAACCAAAAACAAAGTATTGAAGCCACTCTTGTCAAACAAGTTAAATTACATTATCTCACTCGATAGAAGATATCACTTGAAGTTACTCTGAATTAGATATCTTCTTACTTCTTACCAGGACTCATGACATAAAGTTTTTGGGTCGTACCTGATCATTGATCGACAAAGTATTCTACCACAACTAACATCTCCTAGCCTACGCAAAAACAGTCTTAGAGCATGTTCTCTTCAACTTATTTTTATTTTTTCTTCTTATTCTTAAATCTTATTGGAATCTGATCAGACTAGATGAGACCAAATCAAATCAGAAACAACATTAACTACATCAGACCTTAATGAATTCAGATCCGAACCAATAAGATGAGACAAATAGAACATGCCCTTACTCCGTGTTAGAAAATGTATTAATGTAAAATGTATATGACTACCTACCTCAGTTTATCTTTTCCAAACAAAGTTCTATAAAGGCCCGTCATAACTAGCAGATCAGTTATTTATGAACATTGCCTCCATAAACCTATCTCAGTATCTCTACCTCTTTAACTGATAGCATACTTATTTGAAGAGTTGGTTGAGGTGAAACAAACTTTTCTAATGAATTTTTACTTGTGTAGTTGTGTTATGGTTCTGATGCTCCAAACAGGTCAGAGAACTTGTGTGCCTCAGTAGACTGTCCTCTTTGTGTATTGACTGTCCTCTTTGTGTGTGATGCCTTGTTTTGTTTTTTTACTTTGTCAGGAATAATCTGGTCTCCCCTATTCCTCTTTATTTCACTAGAAACATTTTGAAGACTGCATGATTTGTAGTGATTGTAAACTTGCATCAGTAGTTTTAGATTTGATTTTTATTTTATTTATTTATTTATTTATTTAGGTTTCTAAGCGACAGCTCTGAGATAGAACTTTCTAATCTTTGCTGATTTTTACGTAATGTATCCTGGTTGTGCTCTTATAAAAATTTATCTATGTTCATCCAATAAGCATTTGATCCACCTGACTAACTAGTGGATGTGGGGTGTATTGCATAATGTGTGCTTATTTTGTGACGGGCTGTGGATTAGTTGTTGAATGGAGAGTTGGTGAATCCTGATCCATGGGCCGTCTTCGTGATTAGTTGTTTGAGTTTCTTTTATGGACTAATTTTATTTTTTAAAAGAGTAACTCGTTGGGCTTAACTGGAATAATTATATCCATATTTATTTGGATGACATGTTGCCTTGTTGTGGATTGATGATGTGGTATTCATCTTCTCCTTTTCAAAATTTGATTTTGAGTGAGCATTAGATGTTTGCTGTTTCGTGTCAAGGAGTTATTTGGCTCTATATTTTTTCAAACAATGATTCCATTTCGAGCTGATCATGAATTTGGCACTCTCTTCAGAAGCTTGCAACTCAAGTGGAAAAGATGAAGGAAGATGAAGTGAATAGATGCCAGATTCAAGAGTGGTACCCTAAGTTCAAATCCATCTCCATAAAAACTGAAATCCATCATCTTCCAGAATCTTTCATAGATTACCTTTTAGATGACAAGGGTCCATTTCTTCTCCCGCTCTCCATTGAAGACAATGATGCCCTTCCCAATAGAATCCATAACTCCGAAGATGAAGCCGAAGAAGAGGGCTACGAAGGGACTGAAGATGAATCAGAAACCCCTCCATCAACCCCTTCGTTTCCTGAACTTGAGATGAAGGTTAAAGAATCAATCCAATCTCTTGGGGGTTCTGTCTTCCCTAAGCTTAATTGGAGTTCACCTAAAGACTCTGCTTGGATTAGTACCACCGGGAACCTCAAGTGTTCATCTTTCAGTGATATTTCACTCTTGTTTAAATCATCAGACTCCCTCACGCACGATCTTTGTCATGCTTATGATTCTTGTAGTGACAAGACTATCTCTAGGCCTCATGTCTTTGTTCTTGCCCTTAGGAAATGGTACCCTTCCTTGCGTCCTGAGATGGAGTTCCGTTGCTTCGTGAAAAACCATGCTTTGGTAGGAGTCTCCCAACGAGAGATCACCACGTTTTATCCTTTTCTCCTTGAAGACAAGAGTGTTCTGAAAGCAGCAATACAAACGTTTTTCCTTTCCAATTTGAAGGGGAAATTTGAGTCCGAGCATTACACATTTGATGTTTATGTTGCACGCGATCGTATCAGGCTCTTAGATTTCAACCCCTGGGGTGCTTTCACATTGCCGCTGCTCTTTACTTGGGGAGAATTGGAAGATGAAATCGGCGGTGATGAGTTTCAATTTAGAATTGTAGAGAACCGACTTGGAGTAAGGCCTGGGTTGAAGACAGCAGTTCCTCAGGACTACACTGATACAAGTCTGGGAAGTGGCTGGGATGAGTTCATGAGGAAGGCTAATGTGGAGTTTCAGCAACAGATCAATGCAGGTGAAGCAGGTGCTTGATTTTTAAACCAAGGTCAGTAAATGTGTTTTTTTTTGTAATCTACACAAGGCTTTTTTTCTAGAAAAGTTCTCACCAAGTCATTTTTTTCTTTAGTTTTCTCAGCTTTGGTGCATAGTTATTGATTTCTTTCTACGTTTAGTTCTTTACTACTTTCATTTTTTGACACCCAAGACCAATATCAGAAGAATTGAGTCCAGTTTTAAGTACTGTAGAGAAAACATTCCAACTTTGCCAGGTTCTCTTTTTCATATTAGATGAACTCATTTAATTCTTTTATTTTCTTTTGTTCAGTACTTCAGTTTCCATTACATTTGCCAAACAATTTTAATATAATAGTTACCCTGGTGCCGCACTATTTTTAGATTTTTGGTTACTTTTTTGTAGTTTTCAGTCACTTTTTTAGTTTTAACACTTTTCCAAGTAGTAAATATAAGTTGTTTCTCTTGGGAACAACATTTGTTGTTAACGTTTTAGAAGTTTTTTAACAATGCAAAAAAACTTTTAAAATGTTAATGCTATAAGCCTAAAACTACTATTGAATACTATTTTTAAATGGTTGAATTTAAATGCTAAAGCTAATGCCAAATTTAGCCATAACCTGCTTCTAGAATTATGAATTTATGTGTACACTTTTTTAAATACTCCCTCCATCCCAAAATAAGGCTCATGTTGGTCATAGCTTCCAAGTATAGGGTTCATGAGATTTTTCTTGCCAGGTTACAGGATTTTTCACTTTTGGTCTTTTAGACTACTATATCCTGACTTTTAGAATGGTGAATGTGGATTTTAGAGAATTAAGCTTGGTGCAACATTTCATTCATTTCTTTTATTATTACTCAGTGCTTCTGATCATCTGTTCATTTATTTGTGTCTATCAGTAGCAACTAAGGACATAGGAGGACACTGTCCAGATTCTCTACTTGGGACACATCTCACAGGTAGAGCATTATAGGTATTCGATATACTAAGGACAGGGTATAGGGCACTGTCCAAATTCTCTACTGATTTTTGTTTGCTTTTGTATTAGAAATGTTGGGTTTTCGTATGATTTTGAAACCAATGAGTCGATGTGGAGCACAAGAACTTTTGGGCTGTGGTTTATCTGTGAAGCTGTTAGTCTTGGGGGGAATGTGTTTTACTTTCTTGATCGAGGACGAACACAATGAAAGGGTCCGTCTTATGGCCTACATTTAGGGGCCAGTTCCATTGACAACACGGTGTCACTGCACGGTTTAATATTGCTTCGTAAATTTGCAAATTGATCCCCTCTAAATCACCACACCGATCGTTCTGTTACTTAACACGGTCCTCCGTATTCATTTAGTTTTTATTGGTTGAATAAATTACTCCTTCCGTCCCATTTTATAACGCCTGTTTCGGTAATGCTACAAACTGACTTCAATAAAAGTTTAGTAAAATATACTGTTTACCATATCTCAATTTTTTATTTTTAATGTATAGTTTTATGATGTAGTTTTTTAGATATTTTGATCATCACTGTTGTTATAAAATAAAATAGTTTAACGATTGCTTTTATCTCTTTCTTTCACAATGAAGTTTGACCTTGTGAATAGTGAACAGGCATTATAATTTGGGACGGAGGGAGTATTATTTTGGTTCATTTGTTTTTCCTTTTTTCAATGAGAGCAAAATTTCCTTCTTTTTCAAACCCATCCTCTGAAATTTTCAAATTATTATTGTCTTTTTATCACCACAACCTCTATTGAAAAATTGTCCTCTTTCAAAAAAAATTATAACTCGTTGTTTAGGGCTTTAGCTTTTTCTTTTGGAATCTATGTACACAATGTGTACTAGATGTTTATCCATAATACTTTCTAAACAGGTGTTTTTTCAGAATTCACATAATGTACAAAAAGAGTTACGTAATTAATTTTTCAAACAAAGGAACAAGTATTATTTCAAAAAATATTCTTAGGCTACAATTGGCACACGGAATTCAAATTATAAAATTGGAATTGGAAACAACAATTCCAGTTCTGATGAGCATCCGAGATTGGTAATGCCAAAAATGAATTAGAATTGGAGAATTTAATTTCATCCAAATCAATTCTATTGAATTTTAACTATCATTTCAATTCCAATTCTGTCAATTTGGTGTAACGAATGGACCCTTATGTCCCAAATCAAAGATGTACATACAACAATTGGTCGGAATTGGATTGTACAAATGGACCCTTATGTTCCAAATCCAATTGCTAAGGGCTCGTTGATTGAGTTTTAACAGTATGTATTAGAATAAGAGACCAACGCTAGAGGGGGGGTGAATAGCGTTTGATCAAGAAATCGCAGGAATAAAAAATGAATAAGCAAGAAGTAAAGAGAAAAGAACGAGGCACACCGATTTTACCCTGGTTCACCACAACTTGTGGCTAGTCCAGCCTCCCGAGAGACTCTCTCGAGCTACACTACTATCTCGTTAAGCTTAACGGTACTTAACAAACCCATACAACTTGAGAATTCGAGTCACACGAACCTCAACGAACCTTCGAAGGAAACAACCCTTCCTTCGAACAACAAGAGAAATACCTTCTCTTGTCAAGTGTCTAAGAACACTAAAAACGCTCAAGAGCAATACTCTCTTTTAGAGTGGATAATGAGTAACTAAGAACGCTCAAGAACACAACACAAGCTTCACAAAAAATGGCTTTCAAAAGCTATGAAAAATTGAAGAATGATTTGCAATGGAAGAGTAGGAGTTGTGAAGTCAATTTGATGTGTAAAACAGACCCAAACACCCCATTTTATAGTAGAAAAATAGGCTCCAACGGACCAAAGTATTTAAGGGGTGATTGGCATAATTTGTGGGATTTGATGAAATTTGGATCTGTTGAAAATCACCCAGACAACGCTGTCCTAGGCCTGGACATCGCTGTTCTAGGCTTGCGGTTTGAAAAAATGGGAAGCAACGGTCATGCCAACAGCGATGTCTAAAATCCTACATCGCTGTTTTGGCTGTTGACTTCCAAACAAGGAAAGTTTTAGCCTTAAATTCCTTCCAACGGTCAAGTCTCTACATCGATGTTCTATACTGGAACATCGCTGTTTAGGTCTGCCTTTGGAGATGGAAGTTTGGCCTGACAGCGTTGTTGCTGGGTCAACATCACTGTCCAAAAACTTTCTGCCAATGCACCATATTTTTGGCTTAGGTTGGACAGCGCTGTAGGGGAGCCTACATCGCTGTTCCAGAAGTTTCTGGAAATCCAACCTTGGCTCAACAGCGATGTCTAGTGTCCAACATCGCTGTTGGAAGACTTAACGCCAAACCATGTTTTTAGCTACCCAGGCCAGACAGCGCTGTTGATTACCTCAACATCGCTGTTGGGCTGGTTTAGTCAGACCCATGGTTGGTTTAGTCACGCCGTTAGCCGATGTCAAAAATGCAAGTTCTCCAAAATAAAAAAACAAGTTTAGAAAACATTTGTTTATTGCATTTTGCTAAGAAATCAAGTAAACCATCCTGAAAACCACGTCATTTAGTTGAAAACCACGGCTAACCAAGTTTGTGCCGTTTCGCATGGTTTTCACTCAACGATCAAAAGCGGAGAGTGGTTTTTGAGGCGTTTTTGTTGGAGAACTATTTAAATATGCCCAGAAGTAAAAACCAGTCATAAAAGGTTGAAAACCACTTGGTTGGTTCCGACGCCAAAAACCAATGCCGAAAACCGAACGCCGGTTTCTGAAAGCCGAACGCCGGATGGCTTGATTTTTGGCTTGGGCGAACTCCAAGTGTTTTGAGCCAAGTTTAAAACTTAAGAAAAATATTTTTGAATATGTAAAAGAGATTTTTATGAATTAAGCCTAGAGAGCCAAGATTTGGAATTTTGTGCCGGTCTTGATCACATTAAGACCGACTCAATACAATTCTAGTTCTTCGTTCTTGATTCTGGGTTCTTGGTTCTCAAGTCATCATGCCATGTTCCATCGCCTTAGTTTTGCTCACTTTAGCTTCGATATGTCGCGGCGGTTTGGCATTATCAAAACCTGTCATAAAAACGAACACAGTTTAGTACGACGGAGGCGTAAACCCGTGTTCCAACAGTATGATGAGATATGAGTTCTGAAATCTAAGAGAAATGATATAAGTTCTAGAATATGAATGAAAAGTGTTTGTGAGCAATTAATTAAGAAAACATTTATGGTATGTTTGGGAACATGGATTTGGATTTCAAATCTGGATTTGGCTCAAATTCCATGTTTGGGAAACTTAAAAATTTTGAATTTGGATTTGAGTCAAATTCTTCTGAGTCATAACAAAGCTTAATTTGAAATCCATGCACCTCCCCTTGTCATTTGAAATTCAAGATTTCAAAGTTTGGAATTGAAATGCATGAATTGAAATGAAATGCTAGTTGCCAAACACTACCTTAACATATTTCAAATGTTGAACAATGTTTTAATATATAGCCATATTATACTCCCTTCGTCCAGTGTATTCGTTAGTGTTGCTTTTTTGAGTAGAAAAATGAAAAATTTTGAGCTTGAATTGGACAAAAATTGTATTTATACTAATATAAAAATGATTTATTACATTAATATTGTCAAGAACTTTAAAAATTCTATTTCATTGTACTAATAAAAAATTCAAATTGAGAGTAATCGATATTTGAAGTTTATCTAATTTGATTCGAAAATGTTAAACTGAACAAAAACGCTTGGATGGAGATAGTATTAGTTAAAAATGTAGAATAAGGTTTTATTTTTAATTTTTGTTAATGATATTTTATTGTTTTCTTGATTTTGTATTTTTATATTCATTTGTGAATATTTTTTTTATAAATTGTTACACATTTAAGAAAATCTTAGATGACATGAAAAGTAAATGGATAAAATTAATTTAAGTGATAAATATTTTTTGGCACATTATTTTTTTAAAAGAGAAAAAAATAAAAAAAAAAGCAAAATAAAAAATGTTCAAATGAATAATTGAGGACCGCTTTTTATCTTCAATAAACATATTTTTTGAGAATTTGATATCTCAGATATTAAGGGCCTATTAGGGAATAGCATTAGCGCTAGTATTTTGGATAAAAAAATCAACAGTGCAGATTTCTTTGAAAATGCTACCGCTAATTACTGCCAGTGGATAGCTTTTTCAAAACACTAACACTAATCTCTACTTCCCAAACAAGCCTTAAATCTGAAAGTGGTGGTTTGCCTGGCGAAGTTATTACTTGTGGAGTTGTGGATCGTCGTTGACATGTTGTGGTACCTACGTGCGGGCTCGGGGAGTTTTTGGAAAGGTTATCACATTGTATTTATACGTCCATTAGTAGGCTGGACCCGAGCAGTAAATTAAGTAAGGGTCAGAAAAGAGAAAATTGAATGTAGCCGGTGATTAAGCAAGTGAGATGTCGTAGAGTAATATCATAAAATAATGTGAATTGTTGGAAAGAGCAAATTATATGGTACAGTTGGATGGTCTTTTCTTTTTCTATATCATGACAAACTAGTAATTAAAAAATTTTAAAACAAAGACTACGTCATTTCAGAATGAACATTACATTGTTTCATAATGAATACTATGCTAAGAATGAAGAGCACGATTGAAAATCAACATTCTGTTAATCCAAAATTCAAAATGAATATTCGTCATGTGCACCTAACTCTACGTATAATCATATGCATGGTATGCATTCTTGTTGAAGTGGTGATGTCATTTAATAAATTTGGCAGTATTAGCATAATATATATAACATTTTGGAGTAGTGACATAAATTTTTTCTATTTCAAAAGCCCAATATCCTTCATGTGAAAACAATTGCTCAAATAAGTTTTAAATCTATGTAATAGTAGAATAACCATTACTAATAAGGCTATGTGGTATGGTTGGGGTGGCGGGGAGTATGATCTGAAGTGATTATAATATGTGATATGGTTGGAGGGCGTGAAGGAGGTGAAGGTGTGAATTATTTTGACTGATTGAGGTAGAAGTGTGTTAAATTTTGATTGTTAAAAATTTAAAAGAAAAAAGATAAACATTATGCGGTGACTGTCATCCGAACTTAATCTTTGCCATTTCCCATATAAATGTATAATTGGACAAAAATACTCACCTGGATGAAAATTTCCAACAAACCTCCTACTTTCATTTTCTAAAAAACGTATTTTAGACAAATTCACTTCATACTCAACCTCTCTTAAAAATGATAAAAAGAAAAAATGCGAAGATTAAATCTAGAGAGGGCGAGTATTATTTAGGGCACCTAACCATAGTTTAAATGTCTTATATGTGCGATTTCATGAAATTTATGAAAAGTGTTGAAAATAAAAATAAAAAATGGTTAGAATTTGTTGGAAAACGACAAAAATTGTGAACCATGCATGCATTCATTTTCTTAAGAGGAAAAAATAGAAGCACAACCATTTTTTTGGTATTCCCGAAATGAAAAGTGTGATTTTTTAGAGATTGAGGGAGTATTTATGATTACATAAAAAATTAGATAAGCTTAATATATTCTAAAAACATACTCCCTCCGTCCGAATTTAATCTTCCCGTTTCTCTTTTTTCCGTTCAAATTTATTTATTTTCATTTCTCGATCATATATATGTGTCTTTGGACAAAAATACTCCTTCATTAAAAATTTCCAACAACGCACATATTTCCACTGTTTTAGTAAGGATATTTTCGATAAATTCACCTGTTTTAGTTGGCCAATCTTAAAAATGAGAAAAAATCAAAATGAGAGAATTAAATCAGGGAGTATTTCAAAAATCTAGTGGCATTAAAGTGTGTTTTCCGCAAAAAAANGTGTATGCATAGAAGAAATAAGAGGAATGTATGAATAACAAGCCTCCCTACTAACACTTGTCATAAAATACCTTGATTATAGGTAGCATAACAGAAGCCAAGCAATTCAAAGAGCAAAATCCCCAAAACAAACAAGCAAGCAAGGCATTCTCCACAATGTCAACCTGATTTCCCCAGTGGATGAACCCAACCAAATGTTCATTGCAAGGGTGCAAAGATTGAGGGGGGCAAAGAAAATGATGGCAAGGGAGGAGGGGGAGGCGCCGCCCGCTTGCCCTCTGCGCCTAAACAGACCTACGCCCTACAAGTGGAGGACCCGCCCTACCCTAGCGGCGGCGGCTCCTCCACGGCGGTGGCGGAGCTGCACGAGGCACCCTCCACCCTGCTGGGGGACGACTACCCGCCCGTGCGAAGCTACGGGGATTTGAGGGATCTGTTCTGGTTGGAGTCTGGGAAGGTGTGGGGCATAGCTGGTCCTATTGCCTTCAACATTTTGTGTAATTATGGGATCAATTCCTTCACAAGTATATTTGTTGGCCACCTTGGAGATGTGGAGCTCTCTGCTGTTTCCATTTCCCTCTCTGTCATTGCTAACTTTTCCTTTGGATTCTTGGTTGGTTTCTTTCCCATTTGCATCCTACTTTTCCATCATTTGAATTCTTGAATTGGTTAATTTTTTTACTCATATATATTTATTTTTTGTTGGAAATTTTAACGCGCTAAGCGAAAGCCAAGGTTCGCAAAATTGATAATTTTCGATCCTCGTGGACAAATATTAAGACGTGACTGTATATATACCCATACTGTTCAACTTTTAATGTATCACAATAGTCACAGCGTTTGAGAGAAAGTACGTCTCTAGTACGAAATATTTCTCAAGTTTGAGACGTTTTTTTGTTTCCATCAATGCACAAAAAACCAGGAAAAATTCTTGTCAATAATCTCAAAATTTTGATTTTTTTCAAGAATACTTCAAGGTTACATAATCATCGCCAATGCTCCTAGATATTCACTATTTCTACAATAATAAGAGATTATTTTTGTTTACATAGATCTTCCTATTATTGAGACGTATCTCCGATCAATATGCAATCTTGAAGTACTATTATGTATGTAGTCTTGATATATTCATGTAAAATCTCAAATTTCCCGAACGTATTAGCATGAATATAACCTAAATTTAGTTACATTTATTATATTTGTTATTATTTTTTTTTTATGGGACTTGTTCAAAATTATTATCAGTTAGGCATGGGTAGTGCACTAGAGACATTATGTGGGCAAGCATTTGGAGCAGGGCAGATAGAGCTTCTTGGAGTGTACCTGCAAAGGTCATGGCTAATCCTTGGGGCATCATGTGTTTGCATGTTGCCACTATACACACAATCCACCCCAATACTAAAGCTGTTGGGCATAAGAGACGATATCGCGGAGCTAGCGGGGGACTTCTCCATCAAAATCATACCCCAAATGTTCTCCCTCGCGATAAACTTCCCCACCCAGAAGTTCCTGCAGGCGCAGGTCAGGGTGGGGATTCTGGCGTGGGTGGGGTTTCTGGCCCTCATCACCCACGTCGGGCTGCTTTTCCTCTTCGTCAGGGTGTTCAGGTGGGGCACGGGTGGGGCCGCGGTGGCCTACGACGTGTCTGCTTGGGGGGTGGCGTTGGCCCAAGTGGTGTACATTGTGGGGTGGTGCAGAGACGGGTGGAGGGGCCTCTCGTTGTTGGCTTTCAAGGACCTTTGGCCTTTTGTCAGGCTCTCCGTCGCCTCGGCTGTCATGCTCTGCTTAGAGATTTGGTACTTCATGACCATCATCGTCATGACCGGTCACCTCGGCGACCCTGTCATCGCCGTTGGCTCTCTCTCCATCTGGTATACAAACTTCCTGAATTCTCTAGAATGTTCTCATAAAACATCCTTCGGAGAATCGCCTAACCAGGACTAAAACATACTTCATATACCAAAACATGACTTATGCCAAACAATGCCAATATATAACAATATCAAAAGCACTGTGAAACGCCAGCGAACGATACCAAGTTGTGGCATTGCACAGTACCAACGCTCCCATTTAGGGAATAAAACATAAGAAGTCGTATTTTGGGTTTGGTATAAGTTTAACGGTTTAGTCCTATTTAGGCAGATTTCATAACTTCTTTCCCATAGTCTTTTGGGAAATATATTGGAATCTTCAACACATTGATTGATGATGAATGACTGTTTTCATCAGCATGAACCTTAATGGATGGGAAGGCATGTTGTTCATTGGAATAAATGCAGCAATAAGGTAAGAAATTCATCACAATGCTCATTCACTCATGGATGATGATGTATGATGATGATGATGTATGTATGTATGCATGTGGACACAGTGTCAGGGTGTCAAATGAGCTAGGATCAGGGCACCCAAGGGCAGCAAAGTACTCAGTGTATGTGACAGTGGCAGAGTCACTGTTGATAGGGATATTCTGCATGACAATAGTCATTGCAGCAAGGGATCATTTTGCTGTGTTCTTCACAGACAGTCTGAGGATGCAGAAAGCTGTTTCCAACTTGGCTTACCTTCTTGGTGCCACTATGTTGCTTAACAGTGTTCAGCCTGTTATCTCAGGTCCTTTATTAAAAATTCTTCCTCTTTTTATGTGGTTAATAAAACATTAACCACATAATTATATTCTTTTGAAATAAGTGTGCAAAGTTATTTTTTTAAAAAAAACAATCTTTGCTGGGACACAGGTGTGGCAGTAGGAGGAGGTTGGCAAGCCCTTGTGGCATACATTAACTTGACTTGCTATTACATCTTTGGCCTTCCCCTTGGCTTCCTTTTAGGTTATAAAGCAGAGTTAGGAGTTCAGGTAATAAACATTTATTATTATTCTTATTTGTTATTATTATTTATTGTTATTATTATTATAATTATTATTACTCATTACTCTGTATTATTTATTTATTTTTAATTATTATTATTAGACCTAGAACCAGAAAGAATAATGGAAACATAAAATATTGAAAATTTGGCAAGAGCTAACTATATAAGAGCCATGGATTTGCAGGGAATATGGATAGGCATGATTTTGGGAACATTTTTGCAAACTATAATTCTGTCCATTATAGTCTGGAAAACCAATTGGGATGACGAGGTAATGTATGAGTTTTAGAAAACTAAATTTCAGACATTGATTGTGAAACAATGAATTTCATATTGAAATACACTATTTTTTAAAAAAAAATCTGGATTTATAATATGTACTCCCTCTGTCCCAAAACTATGTTTGTGTTTTCTTCGTTACGACATTCCGCAATAAAGTTTGCATTTTTTTTTAAAGAAAGAATTTGTACGGTTCATATTATTCAATATGAACCATACAACTTCACATTTTTTAAATTCTACGCAAAAAAAATCAAATGAGAAGTATTTATATTTTTCTTCACCAAAAGAAAACATAATTAATTATTAATTGAATTCAGGTGGCACAAGCATCAGAAAGAATGATGAGATGGAGTACACATGATGATGATGAAGATGATGAAGTTCTGCTGATTAAATAGGCCCTTTAGCTCTGTTCCATCTCTAGTTCAATTCTTACCTCCACTTACCATTTTTTAGAAATGTATTTTCTTCCCTATTTTTTAGCCAGAATATAGAAATTAACCTCGTTTGGAACAACACATTTAATTAACGTTAGCATTTTGAATTACGGGTAGTTTTTAACAGTGTACTTAAACCCGGATCAGTCGAACTGCAAACTAGACACATAACCAGTCTTATCCAAACCTGCAAAAACCCATATTGGACTGCGTTGACCCGGGAAAAATAAAAAAACCGGGACCCAGCCTCCATGCCGGTTCAATGGCCGGTCCGGGTTTAAAATCATTGCTTTTTAATACTGTATATTAACTTTTGAAAGTGCTAAAGTTAAATGATGTCGTTATATAGTCTTTTCAAAAAGTTAAAACTCTTGCCAAATGGGCATTTTTAATAGTTTTGTATAACTAGCAAAGTTTATGTCATGTCCCAATATAATCCAAATGTAAATTCTGAATCCAAACATGAAAAAAATATATGACATCTAGATCCATACTGAGAGCCAGTTTGATCGAGACCCAAGGGTCTAAGTCAAACAAGCAGAAAATAATTTTAATGGATCTTGAGTAAGGTTGTAAACGAACAAAACTGAATGCCTAGCATTTGAATTTGTATCCAAATCCAATTATCAAACAAATACTATAAAGTAAATGAGATTCGTATTTATTTGAATATTTGTACTTAACGAATCCTAAACAAATATTTAATACGAAGTAACAAATATTTTATGGGTATGAGTAAAAACTTATAAATAATTGATAAAAAGTGATTTTCAACCCTTAATCTTATGTTATTTAAAAATTATTTCTACTCATTGATGTAATACTACTGTTCTTAAATTCTTATTTCTTTGGCCATCTATTTTGTTTTACACCACAGGGTAGTAATATACTTAAATTCCAGACTGAGACCCGACTCGACCAATTGACAAGATTAATAAGCCAAATTGAGGGGGGGGGGGGGGGG
>OOIL02000559.1:2727989-2839239 GCA_900332095.2 Cuscuta campestris
GGAGGCTACGTTTCAATACAACAAACCAGTAAAATCCCACAAAAGTAGGGTCTCAAGACGTATGTATGCAGACCTTATCTCTACTCAAAAGACGTTTCGGTCATAGTTTTCAGAACCGAACCGGTGATCGAACCGGTCAAGGCACTGGTTCACTGGTTTACTGGTCGAACCAGTGGTTCGAGTGGTTGAACCAGTGGTTCAAACATTTTTAATAAATAATTAAATATAAATAAATAAATATAAATATATATATATATATATATATATATGTATATGTATGTATGTATGTATGTATATGTATATATATACGTTGTGGAATTGAATTACAAAAACTAATACTACGTATATAAGTAAATAAAATAACATTTTCTCTTTTTGTAAATAAAAGAATTGATGTTTGACTAAATTTATAATTTAACTTAATTTACTTGAGTTGTGTCTTTAAATAAAAAATAAAATTTACTTATTTAAAAAGTATTTTTTTTAAAACAAAAATAGTACAGAAGCAGACATAGTAAGTCATCAATCACCTCTGTTTTGTTCACATTTTAAATACTGTTTTCAAAAAAAACCAACTCAACTAAAAGTTTAAGCTCATAATTAGAGTTCGAGGAATTACCAACTTTTGATTGGTAATTCCTGGTTGAAATGTTGGAACGTAGACTAATTTACTCCTTGACATAACAAATAGTAGCATTCACATTTATGTTAGCGTTATTATTATGAATATATAATGCTAACTTTGTTTTATACGGTGGAGTGTAAGTATTATTATGCAATTGAGCTTCCATGGGCCTAACAAAGCACTGTCTGTCATCCATGATAAGTCAGAGTGAACCAAAGATGCAAAAAGATAGGGTGAAACAAAAAGTTTGTGCTTATTGATTTATCGTATATGTTAAGAAACCAACTCAACCAAAAGCTCAAACTCGCGGTTGTAGGCCCAGGAAGGATTTTTATATTCTAAAGTATCCCTTCACTCTAAAGTATCCCTTTACTCTCGGCTACGCATCCATGATAAAAAGAAACAACAACCCAGTTGCATCCCAGAAGAGTAGGGTATAGGGATCAAAAGACACAATGAACCTTAAATATGCAATAGTCCCTGCATATTTAAGAAAAACATACCTGCGCTGTAAGTTGTGTCAGACATGTCTGCTGATCTTTGGCATTAAATTTCAGCCTCCCCATCTCCATTTTCTAGTAGAGGAGCCTTATCACCTCGGGACTCAATGTTTACTGCCAAGTTGTCATTGGCCACCCTCATTTCCTTTGATTTTCCCCACATCACACAGTAGAATCCGATAACAATTATAGTCCATCCCACCAAACTACAATAAGTTTTAAACTTATAACTATTAGTAAATAGCAGATAAAGTAATGCACGAGAGCACAATCATGCAAAGGGGGGAAAATAACAAAATAAAAAGCCTGTTTCCCAAGTTTGATCGGTATGGAGCAGCTTTCCTATACGAAGAGGATTGATTGTCAGTACCTTCCAACATAGAAAATGTCCCCTAAAAAAATGATGCCCAGCGCAGCAGCAATTACAATCCCTAATGGATGAAACACAGCAACAAAAAGAGGCCCTTTCTTGCGTATGCACCAGACAACTACACTGACTTGGAATGCAGAGCCAAAAACCCCCTATTAAGCAGAAAGATGAAATATAAGTTGAATGAACACAAGAAACATTCTTGATTTAAAACTTTGAAATCAAGATTTTCATTTTTTAAACATCGTGATCAAACACATCTATGGATTCGCAACTCAGGAATTCAAGGAAGGATTATTGAACTTGTACTCAAGAAATAATAAACAATTTATATGCCTAATAACATGAAAACAAAGACAGTTAAAATAGTAGATGCTTTAGATTAAGCTAAAAAAGAAGGAAAAGCATCGAGTAAAAAGAGCTTTGTACTCAAGAGACTAGAGAGAAACAAAAAGAGCTGACCGAGTATATGACAGCAAGCCACCTCATATCAGGTGTTAGCATCCAAGCATTGATGTCCCTGTCCACAATTAGCGAAACAAGTGCAGAGAGAATGGCCGTAAAGAGGAAGTAAAAGAAGACCACGACCAGCTCTACTGGGTAAATCTTAAGAATGGATGCCTGTAGAGAAAATAAATTTAATGTGAAAAGCAGTTTTCAAATATGAAATTCATAATGTCTCGATAAAATAGTCTCTGCATATCCAATTAGTAAAGAGTTTCACACACTAATTTACCTGTGCAACTAGAAAAGCAGACGAAGCCAAGCAGTCAACTAATAGGAATGCTGCTCCAATAATCCAGGTCAAGTCTAATTGGGGTAAATATAGATGACGAAAGTTGGACCTTGTAGATGCTGACATTGTCAAATTTTGTGGTCCCTTACAGAGAGTAGCAATAAATGCTCCAATAATTGAGACAATTGTCCCGATACCTTTTGCCATGGTACTTGAGCTGGCAAGATCCAGTTTCTCCATTCTAAAACAACCACGTATGAAAGCATTGTCAGCTCTTTTCACTTCTCTAGTTTCTCAGGTTATAGATATATGGTTTTGCAAGTAGCACACTTGTCAATTCGATTCTTAGAGACATAATTCTTCTTTTCCAAACCCTTAACTAAGGTTTACCATTACACTCCTAGTCCCTTCGTCCCACAAAAAGGTTCCACAATGGAATAGCCATGATTATTAAGAAAAGTCAAACTGTGTGGTTGAAAATGATGCAAAAGAGAGAAATAATGTCACAGATTTTTTTTCCTTAAATGGAAAATTGAACCTTATCTTGGGACAAACGAAGAAAGAAAAGTGGAACCTTTTTATGGGATAGAGGGAGTATTGCCAATATAGTTTAAGTTTTTTACCATACTGTTCGCACCACCTTTTAGTTTTAGGGATCATTTTTATCTAGTACTTCAAAAATTTACAAAAATCTTCAAAATTTCCAATTTATTAACATCTTCGGATTGAATTCATACTACCTATAGCCATAAAAAATGTTTGACCAAACAACTTTTGATTTGAAGTGAGGTACAACTCAATAAGTAATGGGTCCTCTTAAATCTATTCAGCTTATTGGTTGATTGTTTTAGGACAGTTTTTGTTATTATTTAAATTGGACTCTTTTCAGAGACAAATGGAGAAATAAATAACCAATTCTATTTTCATTCATACTAGTTGAGTAGGCTCCATTTCCATCAGAGTTGAGCTTATATGCATTGCCCATCATAAAAGACAATTTTTGGGATTTTGGTTAATAAGAAAGTAAAGTTGGCGTTGATAAAATAAAGTGCAGATGGATCGGTCCAGGATGAACATTCGTCCAGAACGGGTTTTGTTCAGTAGTTAAACAAAGGAGAAGACATTTAAGAAAATCAGCCCATAATAGATTGCACACACAGAAAAGGAAATGTTTAGAATTTTTCAAATACAATGGATGAAATGTAAAAACATATTAACATGCTACATTAATCACACAAGCAAGCACTAGTTCAGAATGGTTTGAATTAAAAAATTCATCTTTCTATTCAAAAGGCACACTCTAGTGTATGGCTACTATCAACAAGTATCGAGAGATGTCTTGGATATTATGAATAGGCCTGTCATGGCCAAAAACAAACACCCAAGCATTTTTTTAACAAAAAAATTCCAGCATTTCATTCCCTTGCAAATTGTATTAAACACATGAGTATACTTCTCATTGATGCGCTTGTTTTACATTCACAAGCTTTGAGGCTTGTTAGTTCTAAAGTCTATTTTCAATTTGTTGAGACCCTAACACTAAGTTTGGTTCAAGGAATTTGAAAGAGAAAAAGAAAACAAAAAGAAGTGGAAAACAGTTTTTCTTGTTTGGTTAGAGAGGAAAAGTGGAAGGAGAATAAAATAAGAAGGCACAATGTTCTAAGAGGAGGGAAAACCAAATTCCTCCCATTTTGATGAGGAAAATGGGAGAAAATCATTTTCTTTTCTTTTCCTTCCAAATTCCTTGAACCAAACATAGTGTAAGACAACTATATAAGGGTGAAATTAAACTCGTTTATAATTCATACAACTTTTGATGTCGCAAGCATTGCCATTCTCCACCGAGATACTCTGCCACCCTTGATTGTTCTTGCGCTCCAATACTTTCCTACCACATTGATTGTTTTTCTCTCATACTACGATATCCAACAAAAACTACTTGTCCCATTATTTATTTACTTGCATGCATACTAACCTTTTCTTTTTACTTGTACACAAATACACTATTTTCTTCTTAGTCCCTTGGTTTAAAAAAGCATAATTCAACAAAATCAATCTGCAATGGGACTTTTCAGCTTATGTCAATGAAACTAAACATCTAAACATATAAAGGGCTGTAAGACAAAGGAATACCACTCTACCACAGTTATGAGCCAGTCGATATCGAATAAGTAGCAAGGAGAGGAACGGAGTAAAAACCTGAAAGTGATGGCAAGTAGAAAAGTAAAACCTGGAATCAGGTTGAGCATTGCAGAGGCAAAAGATGCTGAAGTGTAGTTAATTCCAGTATACCCAGTAAGTTGTGCTGTGCATCTACAAAACATGAGCAGACCAACAAGCTCAAGATTAAGCGTTTACCGTAGCAGATCGAAAAGGGAAAAAAACATTACACAATGGACTCATTTGGTTTTTATTCTGCTTTTGGGCGATTCTCATTCTTCGAGTTGGTATTCTGTTGCTGATTCCAGAGAATGATAGTTGATATTCTTAATGCTAGAAATAAACAGTTTATTGATTTTAAATTCAGTTTCTGCCATTCTGATGAACAAAATAAGCAACTGGTTCTAGCTAGAATCTGCCAAAATATCAAAACTAATTAAGCCCAATATTTCCACTATTGCAAATAATAATAAGAGTAAATTCTACCTTTATAACAGGAGGTGTTCCACATATCATCCTCAAGATATTATGTTTGTGGCCCCCTATATTTGAGAATTATTCCATTATCAGTCCTTTGTGGACTATATGTGGGGTATTTGGGAATTTTTCCTCCAAAAACTGATCATGGAATAGTGGACCACGAACATAATGTCTTAGAATTGAGGACTAAATATAGAAAATTCCTTGTTATAAAACACTATACATAGAATTTACTCTAATAATAATAATAATAGTAATAATGATTACAATAGAAATAATAATAATAACAACAACAACAACAACAATAATAATAACAATAATAGTAATCGGCATCACAATGACCCTTCCACAAGGGAGGTCACAAGTTCAAACCCTAGTGGGTGGAAGTCTGTGCTTTAATAGGTTGAGATTGTATGAACAAATACTACATTATAATAGAGCTATTAGTGTTCAAATAATAATAATAATAATAATAATGGCAACAAGAACAGTAATAATTATAATAATAACAAGAGTAAATTCTATAAATGGTCCCCAGTTATAAGTTTTTTTACATATTTAGTCCCTACATATCAAATATCAATAATTTAGTCCCTAATTATTATATTACTTTCCACAAATAGTCTTTTGTTAACATTTGTGTTAAGAACATCGAAAAAAGTGTATATTCACACTTCTCTCCCTCCTCAATTAAGTTTCCCCCTTCTTCCCAAACCCGTCGCTGAGTTTGAAGCTCTGAACCCAAAACGAAACGATCACTTCTCTCTCAATTGTTCATCTTCCTGATGTAACCCAAAAATCAAAATCAATAACCTTCATGGATGACTTTTATGAGTTAGTCTTAGGATATTGCAAAGAAAACAAACCTTAAAACTCATTCGATGAAGGTTACTGGTTTCGATTTTGGGTTCCACCAGGAAGACGAAAAATTGAGAGAGGAGAAATGATTTCAATTATGGGTTCAAAGCTTCAAACAGAGTGACGGGTTTGGGAAAGGAGTGCGAGGGGATGGAGGAAGCTTAATTCAGGAGAGAGGAGTGTGAATTTACAATATTATCTACGTTCTTAACGGAAATGTTAACAAAGGACCATTCGTAGAAAACAATTTAATAATTGGGGACTATATTATTGATATTTGATATGTAAGGGACTAAATATGTAAAACAAACTAGGCTAAACTCCACCATTGGTCCTTCAACTTTATCAATTGTGCACGATTGGTCCTTCAAGTTTTAAAAGTCCATAAATAGTCCTTCAACTTTATGAGTTATGCACGATTGGTCCTTCAAGTTTTAAAAGTGCATAAATAGTCCTTCAAGTATACGTCAGCCCTCCAGATGAGATCCTTTTGACAGTAAATGTTAAATGCTAAATGGAATACTAGCTCCATATAATACGGAATAGTCGTACCTAATGGAATTTACATGAAACTAGTATTTCGTTTAACTTTTAATATTTACGGTTAAAAGGACTTCATATGGAGGGCTGACGTGTACCTGAAGGACTACTTATGGACTTTTAAAACTTGAAGGATCAATGGTGCAGAACTCATAAAGTTGAAGAACTATTTATGGACTTTTGAAACTTGAAGGACCAATCGTGCATAACTGATAAAGTTGAAGGACCAATGGTGGATTTTAGCCAACAAAACCTTTTATGGAATTTACTCTAATAACAATTAATTAATTGTGACACAATCAGATAGCATACCCAAGAATTCCAAGCAAGAAAAACCCACAGATGAGTGAAAAGGAGAGAGGTGGGCGAGTTGACCTGAAAAAAAATAAACAAAAACACTATTACAAAAGCACCAAAAGAAGGGGCCTGTTACACTAATAAAATGGCGTCAAAGATTTGAAATGGGTTAAAGAATGTTAAGAATGAAGTAGCATATATATACCCTTGGAAGAGGAAAGCAGGGAGGAAGAGCAGGAGGGCAGCCAGAAGATTGGAGTAGAAGACGAAGGTGAAATTGGTCATTCCGCTGGACATGGCGGCTTTGCCTACAATCATCAACCCTACTTGAGCGAACTGGTTTGAAATCATTCCCACATATGGCAAAGCTCCCTCCATCTTCATCGCCATGTCCTTATCTTTCCTCTCTTCTCCATCCCGACTCACTTCTAAGGCCCATAGTCAACTTATTTTTTCTTATTTTTTCTTATTCTTATTAGAACCAGATCAGATCAGACCAAATCAGATCAGATTAGATCGAATCAGATCAGATCAGATTGAATCAGATCAGATCAAATCAGATCAGATCCAATCAGATCAGATCAGACCCAATCAGATCAGATCAGAACTTATAAAAATCAGATCCCATCAAGAATTATTTTTATTATTATTATTATTATTATTAATATTAATATTATTATTATTATTATTATTATTGTTGTTGTTGTTGTTGTTCTTAAAAATGAAAAAGTATAAACTTTAGAAATAGGTTAAATAGAAAACTTAGAAAGTAATCCTTAATTATTAGACGTCGGAAAAATTAGTTTTAAAATACATTAACAGTGTCAATCTAATTCTACTTTTAAAATATATTTTTATTGCTACTTGTAATTTGAGTTTCTAAAGTTTTGATCTTTTATAAGGATGAGATATTTTAAAAAAAAATACTATCTCTTCTATATATTGATTATCTAAATTTAATTACTTTTTAATGTATATCTAAATTAAATATTTATTCTAATGTATATATGAAGTAATTATTAAAATATTAAATTAATATTCTAATATAAAAAATAATCATAAAATAAAAATATTATTACATTATAATATGAATGATTATTCTAATATATGAATTAACTATTTTTATTTTATTAAAAAATAATTATTAAATAAAATATATTGATTATATTATACTATGAATTATCATTACAATTTTCAAACGTTATTATAAAGTCAAATCAAATTATTAATTTGAAATTTTAAATTAAATCATAATTAATCAGATCAGATCAGACCTAATCAGATCAGATCAGATCAGATCCAATCAGATCAGATCAGATCAGATCAGAACTTATTAAAATCAGATCAGATCAGAAAAAATAAGTTGAACGGAACGGAGCCTAAATCATGTGTTTCCTTATATACTCCTTTTTACAATAAACTATTACAACAATGTTGGAGTAGAATATTAAAATAAAAATAAAATATTGAAAATAAATCAAAATAGAAGTATCATATTTTTTCATTAAAATGAGAGTTAAAATGTATATATACAGTGTCAATCATGTCCATATATATTACCAAAAAGTATTGTAAAATTAAATATCCATATGCACTATCATATTACTACAATGTAAATACTTATTTTGTGATTAAAATATGAAACTCCTATTTTAATATTTTATTTATGTTTTACTCATATTCATGGTCATTTCTTTACTACTTATAAGAAAGTTTAACATATAAGCCATTTGGTGACATGTTTATTCAATATTTATAAGCTGCTTCTAACCCAACAAAATCAAGTAAGTTTTACTTGCTTATTTTAAAATCACATTTTTTTTCTTTTTTTCATTCTAATCACCATTTATGACCATTCACATGTATTATTTAAGTACATCGATGAAAAATGTTTATCTTATAAATAGCTTACTACGTATAAGTTAAAATTGTTTTTTACCATTAAGTTAACAAGCACCAGCACAAAAAACACTCTCTTAGGCTTTATTCGTTTCAATTGTAAAAATATAACTGAATGTTGGAAGAAATTAGAAAGGGTTGGAAAAAACAAGGAGTTGGAAAAAGTTAAAGAAATCGAAAGTAGTTTGAAATATTTTTAAAAAAACTCAAAAAATTAGAAAAACTATAGGAGTTGATAAAATTGGATAAAATTTAAAGAAATACGAAAAATATTTTCTTTGGAGCTCTACACCTGAGTATAATAAAAGCCCCCTTATCAAAGGGGAAGATGTTTGCCTCCCTAAACAAGAAAGTAGATTGGGATTGAAGAAGTTGCTAATGTGAAATCAGACTTATGTTGTGAAGCTTATGTGGCACATATATGATTGTGTTTTGGGCTGATTTGGTATGGAACAAATGGTCCATTCCTAAACAACGCTTCATAGCTTGGTTAATCAAGAAATGTAAAAGCTCACTAAGGATAGACTGTGTAGATTTATAACAATTGATACTAACTGTGTGTTGTGTGATAAGGGAGTGGAAACAGGTGATTATTTGTTCTGCTCTTGCTCATATGCAAAATCAATACATGAGATTATTTCTAAATGGATAGAGCATGACATTTCATCTAGCTCCATGGCTGAGTTGGGGCAAAAATGAGGATGGGGAAAAATAAAGACACATATAGTAACATGCTGTTATTTCTTGTAAAAGGTTAGAGACTTCAAAATTCATACCAAAATGGAAGTCACCAAAAAGTATATTGTGGAACCATGAAAGCTACTATTGTGATGGCGATTAAGAATAGTTATAGTTCACTCATTACTTGATTTACAGTACTAAGAAATGATTTTCTTTGTTCTTCCATCTGCTTTGTTTCCACATCTTCTGCAATTGGCTTTTAGTTTCAGTGATCCATCACCATATTCCCATATCTAAAGTCTGTTTTAAAAAAAACTGAGTGTTTTGTTAATATTGAAATTAAATTTTTTATTCCCAATTTTACTCATGATGTATTGTGCTGCAACTTTTAAGTTGATGTTGATGGATGTTTGAAAATTGTGATAATATAAACAAGAATTGTAGAAAAGTCTTACATTCCTTTTTTGTATAGTTTTAGTTTAATTTTTTGAGTAATAATAGCAACTGTAAATTTCAATAATCAATTATTCTTATTTTGTATTGTATGCTAATACAATAAAATAAAACTATGTAATTTTTTTACAAGATAAATTTAATAAAATCACTTAAAATGTATACATAATATTGTTTTTATTAATTTAATGTTTAAAATGTGACCATTTCAACTAAAAAAAGTCAAAATACATGAACCCCATAATTGAATTTCATTGTGAAATCTAAAAAGCGTAAAAAAAATGGATTAATGAATTAAAGGCCCACACCGTATTTTTCGCTCAGGGCCCATTGGATGTCCGGGACAGCCCTGGGGAAGCAGTAAGTAGGGCGTGGATTTGTATTCAAACTCTTTGATGCTTAATATCATGTGCTTTGTTCTGAAAGAAGTAAGAAAAAATTTGGAATGAATTACCATAAAAATATGTTAAATTAATAGTGTCATTTATTAAATTTGAGAGTAATGACTTAAAATAGAAAATTTCTTGGAGTAATAATATAACTTTTTTCCAAAAAAAACTAGAAGGACTAAAAATAAAATGTGCTAATTTGAGTAGGACCAAAAAATATATAAATCTAATCACCCCACTTTGATTGAACCAACGAATCCATCAAGGGAGAAGAAGCCCAATTTCAAAAAAGCACGCCCACAAAACCCTAATCAATCTGTCCAGTTCGATATAAAAAGTCGGCATGCTAGAGCGTCATATTTCTCCATCATCTTCAATCAGTAAGTTTTCCAGAAAATTAAACATAATTTTGTTCCTGTGTATATATATTTTATTTTGAAATAGTGATTGAATGGGTCGGGTTGTGGTCTTTGTTTGGGTCGCACTTAGATCATCTTTGGATGAAGAGAATGAATGATTCCAAAGACTTTTATGAGTGCATATAGCAAGTGAAATAACCCATCTCTGCTTGAGCCTTCTCCTCCCATCAACTCTATGGATATGGCTTCAATGTTATAGGGTTACATAAAAAAAATCAGGGCTTTATTTTGCTCGGCACATGGAATTCAAATTATAGAATTGGAATGGAAGACAACAATTCTAATTTTGCAGTTTGGTATCACCAAAATATGTGGATTTGTAATTGATAGTGCCAAAAACTTATTGTAATTGTAGAAATTAATTTCATGACAATTCTAATTTTGCCGTTTGGTATCACAATTCCAAAATTTATTAGAATTGTGGAATCAAAGACAATAATTCTAATTTTGTCATTTGGTATCACAAAAATATCTGGATTTGTTATTGGTAGTGTCAAAAATTTATAGGAATTGTAGAATTCAATCACATTCAAATTAATTTGATAGAATTTTAACTTTTAATTCATTTTCTATTTCATCAATTTTGTGTACTAAACAACAGACCTTTTGTGCACTTTAAAATTGTGCAATTTTTTTTTGTTTTTGACTAATTTTCAAGTAGAATGATTTTAAAAATGATACTAACTCAGTCTCAAAAGTTTGTCACATTTCTTTTTTCAACAATCATATAATATTTTGTTTATCTCTATGCTTTTATTGATTATTTGTTAGAATAAAATATTTTTGATATATCTGATTCATGTAATTCTTAGATATGTAGATTTTATTTTTTTTCTATACCAATATTTAAATAAAATAATTTTAAAAAATTTGATATTATACATCAATTTTCGAAATGTGGAAAATCTGTTTGTAGAGTTTATAATCTAATTGTGATTAATTGTACTAATTGGAAGAGGGACTTGATTCCATAGTTTTCGTAAGTGAGATTTGGATTCCAAAGTGGTTAAATCTAGTGGTTTGGCCACTGGTTCAAATTAGCTAAGCTATTTTGCTTGCAGAATTTGCCTGTTTCAGACGGCGGAACCAACCAAGGAGTAAACTGGTTTTTCACCAACGTCTATTAGATGATACCAAAAACAAAAAGAGTAAATTCCATAAAACGTCTCCAATTATAGGTCGTTTTACATATTTAGTCCCTACATATCAAATATTACTAATTTAGTCCCCAATTAGTATATTCATTTCCACGAATGGTCCTTTGTTAATAATTCCGTTAAGAACGTGGACAAAATTGTATATTTATACTTCTCTCTCCTCAATTAAGCTTCCTCTATCTTTTCATACTCTTTCTCAAACTCGTCACTGAATTTAAGCTCTTAAATCCAAAATTTAAATGATCATTCATCCAGTTAGATAAACAATTGATAGAAGAGTGATAATTTTGGTTTTTGGTTCAAAGCTAGAAACTCAGTGACGGGTTTGGGATAGGAGTGCAAGGGAAGAAGGAAGTTTAATTGAGGAGAGAAAGGAGTGAATTTATAATTTTATTCACATTCTTAACGAAAATGTTAATAAAGGACTATTCGTGGAAATGAATATAATAATTGGGGACTAAATTAGTAATATTTGATATGTAGGTACTAAATATGTAAAACGACCTATAACTAGGGACCTTTTATGGAATTTACTCAAACAAAAAGGACAACCTTGTGTTTATGGCTATAGAAATATATTCACAAATAAAATAGTCTCAAAATTTATAAACTTATCATTATGGTTTAAATTTTCGTTTCAAAATTTACAAACTTATTATTTGTAAATTTCAATAAAAAATTCAAATTTCAAAAAAACTGAAAATTGAGAATTCAAGTTTTAAAGAATAGATTCTTTGTACCCATGTACCATGAACAAGGTTGCAACTTGCAACTAGGAGTGAACACGGGTCGGGGTCGGGTCTGACCCGTATCACTTATGTCAATCCAAAAGGGTTGGGGGTTACATATAAAAACTAAAAAGATTGGGTTGGGCACAAGATCCGATTCACGGGTATGAGTTTTGACGGGTTGGATTTTATTTTACCGACAGAAAAAAGAGATCAAACAATGAATTAAAAATTAGCGTTTGAAGATCCGCCGTTTGTTTCTTCAGACTCCAAAATACACAAAATACAAAATCAAAACTTAAAACAATTGGGAGGAAACACGGGTCCAAGGTAGAATAGAGTGTTCAGGACTTCCCCGAAGATGTATTAATGCAGGATTTCAGTTTTATTTGTTCTCTTATCGTCTAATTATACTTATATTCAAAGTTATTTGTAACTTCGTCTGATTTGATTCCAATAATAACAGTAATTAGAATAAGTTGGGGGGAGAACATGCTTTATATCACACTAAAAAAAGGTTTTGGAGCACAACACCCCTGCTTAAAATGTTAAAACTATACTCCGTATTAGTGAAGAATCTTTTCACATTTAGTTTTAATGTCATATTATAACATCGATTGAACCAAAACACTTAGGGTGTTCTAACTCGGCCTTGATGGACTTCCACACCTCCGTCAATTACACCCCTTAAATTTTGTTGATGATGGAATTAAAATTTTGACAGTAAAATTCTCACAATATTTTTTGGTATTATATATTGGCATGACTGATATTGTATATGCATTTTAACTCTTATTTTGGAAAAAAAACATGGAACTCATATTTTGGTAAATTTTCTATATTTTACTTATACTATAGTTTTTTTACCATGTATGAGAATTATAAAATAAGAAATGAAAGAGCTCTATTATTTCTATTTTATGGCGTTTTAAAAAAATAGGGCAAAGTGCTTACAAGGTTTTTATATTTTTTCAAAAGTGCTTCCCAAGTCCCTAAATTAGTAAATTGTTAAAGTGCTTACAAGATCCCTATATTTGTTTGAAAGTGTCTCACAGGTTCCTAAATTATTTTTAGTGTTTATCCAATTTCTATTCTTTTTAACTGGTGCGTTAGTGGCCCCTTCGGTTGTTGTTTTCAGACCATGTCTCTTGAAATTGTTATAAGAACTGACATTTTATCATAAATTTTTGAACAACTTGTGCGTGTTGCCCAAATTATTTCCGCGCACTTGGTCTGAAAAATGTCACCGAAGGGACTAATAACTCCCTAGTTAGAAAATATATAGACTTGGTGGGAACCAAAAAATAATTTAGGAACCTATGGAACACTTTCAAGAATATATAGGAATCTCGTAAACACTTAAAATAATTTGAGAAATTGGAAAGCACTTTCAAAAAAATATAGGTACTTTGTAAGCACTTTACCCAAAAAAATCACATTCAAGAATACCATTTTACTTTTTAAAACTTTTGCGAGCTCAAACTGAACTATCAATTTAAGAGAGAGAATATTGGAAATGAAATGAGACCACCAAATTTCATATTTTTTAAAATTGAATGATGATGTATACAAACATAGAAATTACAATTTAATATTTTCCATAATCAAATTATTCTACACCTTCATCATCCCAGATTCGTAGGGGATACCAGTGGGTTTAATCCAATCGTCTCCCTGAAGGAACACTCCGGCGGTGAACTGCTTGGCCACTTGTGGGGTTATGTTCTTCTTATATCCCTTCCAGGTCACCCTACTGTTGAGCTTCGCTCCCGGGCCCCGGTTCTGATACTCCGCGTACCAACACGTGTCCAACGCAAAGGTACCCATCCACGGGGACCACCCCTCGGGGGCGATGAACCCGTCGATGTACGATTGCATGATGATCGTCCTCGAGAACTCCTTCCATGGCCTTCCGAGGAAGACCTGGACCGGAGGGTCAACCGTCTTCAAGGCTGGGTCCGGGAGGATCTCGCAGTTCTGGAGAACCAGGCCTCCGACCCCGCGGTGGTCTTTCCTCCCCTGCGCGGTCACCATGCAGGCCTGGTTCTCCAGGGGCTTCCTCACCACCATCTTGCAGTTCTGGAACACGGCGGCCGCGTTCCCGAAGATGAAGTCGATTGTGCCGGTGATGGTGCAGTCGCGGTAGTAGTGGCGGTAGGAGTGCGCGTAGAGGGTGTCCTGGTACCCGTCCATGTGGCAGTTGTGGAACGCGACTGTGTCTGCGGACACGCGGAGCGCGACGGCCTGGTGCTTTGTCGGGCCGGCGCTGTTCTCGAACCCGATGTCCCGGGCGATGAACCCGTCGCCCTGGATGGCCACGGTCGCGGTCTTGTAGGTCCCGATCCCGTCGATGTAGTTCTTGTTCCCAGTGATTCTGGTCTTGGTGGGACCCTCGCCAACGAAGACGACCTTCCTCATCTTCCTCGGGACCAACACGTACTCCTCGTACACGCCGGCCTTGATGAAGACGACGACGGTTCGGTTATTTTTGGCGGGAATCGAATTCAGGGCGTCGTTGATCGTTTTATATTTCCCACTCCCGTCCTTGGCCACCACAATGTCTGGCTTGATGGAAGCAGGACGAGCAGCGAGGAGGCGGCGGGCGGAGGCGTCGAGAAAAGTCGGGTACCCGCTCTCAATCACGTCACTGTCAGCCGCCTCCAGGAGCCTCCGGTTGAGCCCGGGGATCTCCAGGGTCTGCATGAGGTCGGTGAATTGGGTGATCATGGCGAGGCCATTGCTGGTGAGCTCGCCGGAGGTCCTCAGGAGTTGCTTCATTTTCTCGCCGGTGTCGCCGGTGGTGTTCTCGAAGGCGTCGATGCAAGTCTGCTGGTGGGTGATGGCGCCGCTCAGCCAGACCTTGAGGTCGCTGGCGTACTCCTGGATCTTCGAGAGGTCGAAATCCTCGAGCTTCTCGAAGGACCTCTGGAGGTCATCAATAGAGTCCTCCAGGACCTCCTTGCACGTGTCCAACGCGCCGGAGGTCCGGGGATCCTTGGCGGCGCTGTTGAGGAGCGCCGACTTGGAGATGGCGTCGGAGACGTTCTTCACCGTCACGGTGAACGCCAACTTGATGAGCTCCTTAGGGTCACTTGTGTTCTTGGCGCTCGCCAGACTCCTCTCGCAGGTCTCTTTGAAATCCGTCGGGGCACAAATGGCCTTCACGGACTTCGTCGACGTCGAAATCTCGCCCGACCCAGAACCCTCACCGGACGACGAACTACCGCCGTGGGTGCCGCGGACAGTGACGGTGGCCGCCACCACGCACGCCACCAATAGAACGGAAGCCACCCCGGCGATCACTATCTTTTTCTTGCTCCCGGCATCACCGGACCCCATTTTTTTAATATTTTTTTAAAAATTAAATTATTATTATAATTGATATTATTACAACTTTGGGATGGGGTCTCTTATTGGGATACCTTTGATCCCCACCTTAATTGGGTTTTATGATGGTGATTAAAAAGTGAAGAATCTGAGGCCTATTTATAACAAAAAAATTAGAGGGAATTGAGGTTGAGAAATGATGGGGAAAAGTGTGGTTATAAGAGTTTGTAGGGATGAAAAGAAGAACGCTTTTTGGGGGGATGAATGTGCGTTCAAAAATGGAGAGAGTTAAGAGATTGAAGAATGTTGAATTGAAGAAGTATTTGAGGTGGAGAAAGATGTGGTGGAATAGACATGTTAGAGTTTTTAATTTTAGTTACATGAGTTTTATTAGTTAAAAAATGTCTATTTCCATGTACGGGTATATTATGTAAGACAATCGAGCGGTTTTTTTTACCTTGAAAATCAAAGTCATATTATGACTTGGGAGACTTACGGTATTTTGTAAAATTGTTGATTCTTATTACCTAAAGCCTCCACCCCAGCACTTATTTGGGCTGCCTAAATTGGTGATTCAGAGTGGAGGAAGGGAGTGTTAAGGTGGGATGCAGGGGGCAGGGGTTAGGGAGTAGGAACCATCATTTTTACAAACAGAGCAGTGTAAGTGTATGTGTTCCGATCATAATATGATCTTGGGTTCACTGATCAAAAGAACTTTGATCATTAAGAGAAAAACTAGGATAACAAATACAAATGTTACTCCGTACAAAATATAAAAACTCATCATTTGTACTTCTCTTGGTCCTATAAGTACATGTATGTTGGTCCTGAAATAGTTTGATTAGATTTTTTTTTTTTTTTGCAAAATGTGTTTATGATTTGTGCACTTCTATGAATAAAGTAGTGCATTTTTTTTTTTTTACTTCAGAGCTAAGTTTGACTTATTTATAAATATGTCATCCCGTTTGTTCATTTTTTTCTTTCTTTTCTTTTTTATTTACTCATATAACCTTATATTAAATCTAATGGATCGTGTGGACTCGCACAAATCATTTACGGTAAGAATTCAAAATTTGGTATTTATACTCTTAATCCTAGCTCATTATCTATACATTATTTAAAAAGACATGAATTTTTCCCGCCCATGCATGACACTCATATATGAAAAATGTTGACAACATAAATGGTAGTTTTATTATTTTACCTTAATGTTTTCCTTCCATTTTAAGTATGTTTTTATTTTTATTTTTATTTAAATGTTACACCATTTAAGCATTTAAATTAAATTAAATTAAATAATAGTGAACCATTGGGGAATTGAAATATGGAAATAAAATACACTGGCATTTAAATATTAAAATAAAATTTAAAAATTACAAATTAATATAGTATGGGCAGGATTAAAATGATTTATTTCAAACAAACTACAAATTAATTATTTATCATTAAAAAATATTATAATTTACAAGCACAAACGCGTAAAAATGGTAAGTTTTCTAAAATAGATTAAAAAATAAATATGGTACGGTAAGTAGATGATAACATTTAACTAAAAGAATAAAATAAAAAACTACAAATTAATATTAATACTATAATTTAAAAGAATGGAAACGTTTTAAAAATGACAAATGTTCTTATTAGAAAATTAGAAAATAAATAGATATGGTATGGTAATCAATTAGCACCATTTAAAACGAAAATAAAAAAAAGGTAAGTTTTCTAAAATAAATTAGGTCAGTGTTCTAATATAAAAGAGAAAATAAAATACTCCCTCAGTCCCCAATTTCATTACAAATTCCGGGTTACGGAGTAAAATTTCTTACTTTTTGAAATCATTTTATTTACAAATTGATATATCAATAAGATATAAAAATTATATATTAAACAACTACGTCAAAAGTTCTACAAAACAAGAAGTGATAAGAATATTTTATTTTATCAAATACTTAATGAAATCGCGTAAACAAACAAAAGTTATCGAGAGGAGAGAAAAAAATTGTAATCTATTTAGGGACAGAGAGAGTACATCTAAAAATGATAAGTGTTCTAAAATAAATTAGAAAACAATGTGGTTTGGTAAGTAATTAGTACGATTTAAAACGAAAATAAATTAAAAAACTGCAAAATTAATATTAATACTATACTTTAAAAACATGATTTTTTTAAAAAAGATAAGTGTTCAAATTAGAAAATTAGAAAATAAATACGGGATGGTATGTCACCACGATAAGCAAATGATACCATTTAAACACAAAATAAAATAAATGGTAAGTGTTCTAAAATAATTTATGTAAGTGTTCTAAATAAATTAGAAAATAAAATAATTATTAAAACGATAAGTATTCTAAAATATATTAGAAAATAAATACGGTACGGTAAGTAAATGATACCATTTAAATAAAAAAATAAAATAGAAAACTACAAAATAATACTATCAATTAATACTACAATTTACAAGCATGGTAACGTGTAAAAATGGTAACTGTTATAAAATAAATTAAAAAATAAATATGGTACATTAAGCAAATGGTACCATTAAAATGCAAAAATTAAAAAATTATAAATTAATACTATTAATATTATAAGCATGGAAACATGTAACAATGGTATAAGTATTCTAAAATAAATACTATTGATACTATAATTTACAAGCATGGGTACGTGTAAAAATGGTAAGTTATCTAAAATAAAATAGAAAATAAATACCATAGGGTAAGTTAATGGTACCACTTAAATACGAAAATAAAATTAAAAAATATAAATTCCAAAATAAATACATTAATATGTTGAATTATTACTTAGATAAGTCAAATTATTGAATTATTATCAAGAATAATATCTGAAACATATTGAATTATTGTTATGGAAACTGGTATTTAGTCATGAGAAAGTGTATATTGCAGTTTAAAGAGTAATAAATCGCAATGACTTGAAGATTCTGATATACAACGAAGTGAATGCTCACACAAATTATACATACGAGTGATGTAGTTTATAAAGAAGTCTTTCAAAATTTGTAAATCATTTTACTTTTGTACTTTAAAATAATGAAATATCTATATTCCATTATATAACAATTTATATTCTTGAAAATGATCTTATGTTAGTACCGTAACTATGACCCGTGCAACGCACGGGTGTAATACTAGTTGTTTATTAAAAACAAATTCAAACCTTAGTCCTATTAATATTTAAATTATCTCAACTCATAACTAAGTTATTGAATAAACTTCCTAAATACTCAATATAATCTCAATTCTGTTTGAAATCGAATTGGATGCGTCGTTATATTTACTTCCCAAAACTTCACAAAAAGTAAGAAGGAAACTTCAGTGCATCATTTTGATCTTGTACATTATTTAACTGAACCTAAAACATTATAAAACAGAGCTCTTTCACTACAATGTAATTTATAAAGGTAATTATTTTTTTTTCAAACTTGACAACAATCCATCTACTTTGGTGTTCTAATACACTTTCATATGGCAATCCAAAATCAAACCATGTATGTCTTCCCAACTTGGATTATATTCATGTGAGGGACTCTCAAAGTTGCAGCCCCACCCCTGCAGTTCCTCCTCAGGAATGAGTAAAAGTAATTGATTGACAGTTTCTTGAGGAACCAAGAGCTCTTCTTCGCCCTCACGTCCGCGTGCCCGAGCAAGTACGTAAAGCCCGATTCGGTGGCTTCGCGCAGCGCCATGAGTTCGTACTCCAACCCTGGATCTTCATCCGCTGACATGGCACTAGCCGGCAACAACAAGCTCCCAGTTTCTTGGAACCTGTTCCGGTCGTCCTGCATCAATGGAGCCTTCAGGTCCTCCTCCATTATCGCATCCCCGTCATGGGTCTGGTTTGTGAGGCTGAGGCTCTCAAGGGCAAGTTCTTGGGACTCTTTCCTCAAGAACGTTTCGAGGCTGTCCAGAAGGAGCTGCTCAAATGAGTGGTGGTCTTCTTTCCTGACGTCCTTGTAGCCGTACCGGGCAACGCACCGGAACATGTGGCAGTCCTTGGGGCCCACCCTTCTGAACAAGAACCTCTCTTCCTGGGGCACAATGGGTACTTGGACATACTTGATGCAGACGAAGACGATGATCGAGTGGATGGCTGGGAGGTCAAGCAAGAACTGGATGAAAACTGAGGGAATGCCTTGGACCAGTTCGTTGTAGAGCAGTCCGATCCCCGGGACCCGAACTGTCCCGAGGGTAGAGCCAAGGTCATTCATGAAATCTAGTGATATCCTCTGCTTGAACTCGACCTGGTACTTCAACACGCTCCCGTAGTTCCAGACATACATCACAGAGAGGAAGAGAGACGCAAAGGCGAGTGGGAGCCAACCGCCCTCCAGGATTTTGGATAGGACAGCCGATAAGTACAAGAGCTCTATTGACCCAAACACCAGAGGGAAGCATAGAGCCAGGTACAGGTTTGTTTTCCATATCAAAAGCATCACTAGGGTGACCATTATGGTGCTGACCAACATGACCCCAACTTCAGCTACGCCTGCAACAGAGACAATAACAAGCCTACTAACACATGATTTAGGAAATTAACATAAACATATTTAGTGAACCGCTTTGGTTCTTTTGACATTGGGCACGAATGTCATAATATGACATTGGGTTGGGTCCATTTGAGGGCTCTAGAGTGCTCCGTTCGACCTCAAAGTGGTCCCTACTCCCCTCATAAACCCCCATCCCTTGTAGCCTACCCTACCACTAGCCAGCCCCCCTCTTTTAGGTGACAATCAACCGGGGTGTGGTGGAGGGGGCGGACTAGGGGTGGGTGGGGTTTCTCTTAAATGGGTGCTCTATCACGGTCCCACCATGATAGTGATATGTAGGCAAATGTTACCTTGCATTTCTGTAAAAAAGGCCATTTCTAGGAATCAAACCCGTAGTGTCAAAGTCACACGCCAACACCCCAACCGGTGCGCAAAGAAACAATAATGGACAAGAAGGAAGTGATTCGAGCAAGGATAGAGTTAGGGATTTACCGTACGCATTTGCTATGTGAGTTGTGCTTCTGAAAGCAGCAACCACAGCCATGCACATGATCATCAGAAACCAATTAACTACAGGAATATAAATCTGACCCATGTGCCTTTTCGAGGTGTGAACTACCTTGAGTCTTGGGAAGCATCCAAGAGCCATCGCTTGCTTAACACATGAAAACGAAGCAGATATCATGGCCTGGCTAGCTATTATAGCAGCAAGCGTGGCTATCACGAAAATTGGCCAGAAAATCCCATCTGTTTGTTCATCATTACCCAAGTGTCAAATGAAGCGCATATATGCTCAAAATCATTTCTTTTTTTCCCAATAGAAATAGAATGAACAGTAGTGGGATATTACCGGGCACGGAGGAATAGAATATTGTGCTGGCCGAATTGGGATGTTTCATGAGATATGCAGCTTGGCCAAAGTAGGCCAAGAGAAGGCAGGGGAAGACCGCGCCGGTGAAGGCAATCTGCAGTGGTGAAGAAACGTAAAAAGTAAATAAAAAAATGTTAGCAGTGATGGAAGTAGTGTTGAAGGTGAATGGTTGAAAATGGAGCACTGGGTTAACAGAATGTAACCTGTATAGATCTCACGGAGAAGTGACCTAAATCAGCAAACATTGCTTCAGCTCCTTCACCCCAAAAAAAAGACAGTATATCAATAGTGTATTCAATATCAGAACAAGCACACCAAATATTTTTTTCTATTAAAAATTTAAAGTAGATGTATAAAATATACTAAGAGATAATAATAATAATCCGTAATAGTAATAATAATCATAACAATAATAATTAACTTAAGGGGTAAATAAATCATTGAATACTCAGGACCTATAGCAAAACTGCACAATACATTAAAAAATTTCCAAATAAGGGGATATTAATGCAAATAGAAGTCATAGAAATGCATATGGTAGTATGGTACAACCAGCTTTTCGGATTGTACACAGCAACAGGAAAGAAAATATAAACCTAGAAATGTGGGTAAAGACATGAAACTTATGCAAGACGTGGCTATGAAAAAATAAGGTAAACCAAAAGAGCATATAAGGCTTATTACCTGTGATGCATAAAACACACCCGCCGAGAGCTGACCATGCCTGGATTGAATTCTTTGAGAAGAAAAGATAGATATAAACCGGATTCAATGCCCTTACCACAGAAACATCATACTTGAACATGTTGTAGATTCCGATAGAACCCAAACTCAAGAACCAGATAGCTAGGGCAGGAGCAAATGTGAAACCCACTTTACTTGATCCAAACTGTTGTATGCTGAATAATGCTCCAAGGATGACTATCGAAGTGATAACAAGAGCATCTGCAGGTAAAACGTATCAGTTTTCTTTATAATGAAACCTCGCCCTCATCCAACGAAAAGAAACCCAGTATAAAGAGCTTGATCTCGATCTGATCTACTTCCAATTAAAATTAAAGTTGTTTCTGCTCTAATTTGATCTAAATCTTTTTGATGTGATCTAACTTCAATAAGAATAAGTAGTAAGAATAAGTTGAAGAGAACAAGATCTAATTCCAACTCTGTTGGTCTGTTGGAGTCTGGGGGCCAAGATGTACACAACATAACCCATTTAAAAAACAGAGAGGTTGTTTCTGTTAGACCTTTACGGCTTTACTGTCCAAAACTTCATAGAAAGCAAGAAGCAAGAAGCAAGAAAATTGTGATGTGCCACTTTGATTCTTTTAGCTCCATTTGCAATGGACGTGGCCCCACCGCCACACACAGAAACAACATGACCTTAGTGACAGTTAAAGGCAGACTAGATGTGCCTACTGTAAACAACACCATTACCCCAGTGCCTCAAAGGCTCCTGCCCATTGCGGGGTAAGGAGGGACCAGATGTATGCAGCCTAACCCCTATGATTAAAACATAGAGCGGTTGTTTCCCGATGAACCATGATGAGCGTCCAAAGTTGCATTGACTAACTGCTACTTCACTATAAAAGAAGTGCATAAGTTTAAAGAGCCATCTTTTTCTATTACATCATACCCCAAAGACAAAAAAAGTGAATCTTTGGCTCCATCGGAGATGATGGAAATATGTGTCTATTATACACATGAGCGAAAAAGATAAAAGTATTGTAAATTTGTAATATGAACACTATTTTAGTGTATGATAGGGAGTTCAAGTATTCTATGGAGTATAAAAGATCTGGTGGGTGGGCCATCAGCACTTTTATGTTTTATTTGCCAAATGTGTATCCAGTATCCACTGAACCGCTGACCAGGGGATCCTTTTCTAAGGCAAACCAACCGTTGAAGGACTTAAGGGAATCAAAAGATTCACTCTAAAAAACTACTTAGAGTGGAGAAAAAAGAGTTGTAAAGCACACTTACTTGTTCCGAAACCCGGTATCTTACCCTGCAAACCACTAACAGCAGACATCACTGCAATGGAAAACTATTGCTCAGGAAACAATATTTGAAACAGAATGGATGTATAGCCCACCACAATCAAACTAGTGAGGTTGGAAACAAGACAGAACGTTGTCCATTAAAAGAGATTTGCTAGTAAAGAAAGTACCTGACATAGCTGGTGTCAAGATGCCATCCCCTATAATCATTGATGTTCCCATGAGAACCAATAGCAAGAGCATGGTCTTAAGAGAGGATTTACGTTCCAGTACATCCTTTATATGTAAAGCCCTTTCCAGTTCTGGTGTGGGAACTTTGAGCTTATAACTGGAGATATACTCATCAGCTGCCTGGCGATTCGGGAGAAGACTCACATTTGCATACCTGCAGACCAATGAATACAGTGCAAACGTTCCTCCTGCCATCAGATTCATAACGATGTTAATCAGAACTTTTTTTCAGAGATATAGCGCGTAGTTTTTGAATAATAATGTATGACCAAGTAGTCAAATGCTCACATACCTTCTCCGTTGTCATTGGCCTTGAGTACAATAAACACATACTTCATTAGAGGAATGAGAGCGATTGTATATATCACTATTGATAATGCTCCCAAGACGTCGATTTCTGAATCTATGGTTACCTTACTAAATACATCGGCAAAAACATACAAAGGGCTCGTACCCACGTCACCATACACCACACCAAGTGTTTGGAATGCTAGAGCAAGAGTTCCCAAAAGTGGAAGATCCTGAATGATTAATTCAAGTAATAGAATTTAGGAAATGGTCAAGAAATATTACCATAACCCTTCATAGGATTTAGCAAAGCATTGTATACAACCAATTTTAGCACAACAGTAAAGCACATGAATCTTATTTACATTCGCAGTGTTTACTCTCTACCCAAAACTCACTTGACGCATTGCTGCATTTAATCCTTAAAACTTCATAAAGAGTTAAAAGAAAGGGAAATTAAATGTATCATTTGGATCTAGTCTACTATTTACCGGAAGCTAAAGCTAAAGCATTGTCAATAAATAAACTAAACCTCATTCAAGAAACTAAGAGTAATATAGTAAGATTACCCGCCATAGCAGGGCATATTAACATTCCATAAATACAACTTCTTGATCAAGACTCTAATACCGATCCCACAATATTCCCATAGCTGTTATACACACAGCACGTGAGAGCTAGCTGCAAGTAGCAACCAGCCCGCAAGACGAATTAGGAAACAAGATGGAACCAAATCACCCATGGAAAACCTCGAGAACTATTCAAATTTAAACAAATTGGCAATATCAATACCCTCACCAAGTAAAAGAAAAAATGTATGCAAGAGTGAAACAGACAAAGACAGGACAGTGGGAAACACTCAAAGATTGGATTTTTTTAAGACCTTCTTATGGTGGGCATGACTGCCTTGAATCTCCATGGCTTCAACATCAAAAGAATTAACTCTCTTGGGTTTCTTGGCAAGCCTCCTCCGAATAGATCCATACGATTCTGGGATCTCCTCGTCGCCATACCATGGAGCTGACTCCGAGTCCACCTCGCTCCCATTCACCCACCTTGACTCCCCTGTGCTACTACTACCAGTGGCCGTCCTCCTCAGCAGTCCCACTGTACTCTCTTCTATCTCTCCCCTCTCCATATTGCCCCCCCGCCACCCAATCAAAGCTCCATTCCACTTCTTCCTTTTTTTTTTTGGACGAAAGCTTCACTCAATTTCTACTTCTTGACAGCATGATGGACAAATTAAACTACAGTGGACCAGAAAATGATTTGGGGAGACTTCTAAATCCGGAGGACCGGAGAGGCGTTTTTCACGAGTTTCTTTCACTCCTGTAGTCCCATGAATTAATTACGGTTGCCACAAGCGCACAAGGCCCACAATGACGCCCAAGTGGAATTCAACAAATAAAAATTTGCACTAGAACAAAAACATAAATCATTTCTTGATATAAGAATTAAACTTTTTTATTTTCTAAAGAGTACTTAATAATATCTATTGAACAATTACTTGAATGATGACTAATGGATAATAACTAATGGTCCTACATTGGGAAATAAAAACATATGGTCCTATATTGAGAAAGTCATTATATTTTAGTCCTATTTAGGTAAATTTTCCGTTCTGAATTGGATTTTTTCGATTCAGATTTTGGATATGCTTTATAATTGATCCGGTTTGGATCGGTCTAATTTCGGTTCAAATTCGAATTGATTCTATAAATTTTTCGATTTCGAGCCGGTTCACATAATGTTCGGATATAACTCGGTCTGGATAGATTTCAGTTTGGATACAATTTGGATCGGATATATTTCAGTTTTGAATCTAGTTCGGTTTGGATATGTTTCAGTTCGGATATATTTTGTGATGGTGTAAATTATCTCGATTGGAATATCGCTCTTAGTCGGACAAGAACGATTGTAACACCCTAATCTGTCCAGACCTACAGCCCCTTTCGGACTAAAGCATAAACTTGATAGCCATAAACATTAAAACATTTTCAACTTTATTTCATATCCCGGAGTAATATTTTTGAGTTCTTCAATAAGTTTGGGACTCACCCATCTTGTTTTCTATTTACACCTGAGTGACAGGCGGTGGCCGGGAAGAAAACATATGAAGGAAGGAGAAGGATGTGGAAACCATGGATGGTTAGGGCTTTATACAATACCCTAGTACCACCACCCCGTCCTCAAAACCGTGTTCGATCCTTCTTCTCGACCTTCGCCCTGAAGAATGTCACGAAATCGAACTTCGACTCCGCCCTTGAAGATTTGCGCCCCCTCATCCGAGATGCAGACTTCGTTGCAATCGACCTGGAAATGACTGGAGTCGCCAGCGCTCCATGGAGGGAGTCCTTCGAGTTCGACAGCTCTGACATTCAGTACCTCAAAGTCAAAGACTCCGCCGAGAAGTTTGCCGTCATTCAGTTGGGCGTTTGTCCATTCCGATGGGACTCTCTCCAGAAGTTCTTCATTGCTCATCCGTATGTGTGACTTCTCCGTTTTGGATCATTATGTGTGCAATTGCATTATGCTCTTTTTCTAGGAAAAAAGAGTTTGTTTTAATTCAAAGAAGAATATTAAGATAAAGGAACTATAATTTTTAAAATGGCACTCAGATTCGCAGAACAAACCACATGAATTGACAAACATGTAATTTTTTATTCCGTCGTTGTCAACTCTGAAGAAGGAAATAGAATTTTTGTATCATATATTCGAATCTGAGGATGGAATAGATAACACGATGTCTGGTGTCCAGCAAGGTGCTTGTAAAAGAACTAAGAAGTTAGAATGAATGAGGTTTGGATCTGTTAGCCTTTTGACAGTATTGATGTTTTTATTAGGTAACTGTGTACATTCTAATTTGCTCTTTCGCAGACATAACTTTTACATATTCCCACATCAAGAAAAACCTGGAAATGACCAATCATATGAGTTCTTATGCCAGACAACATCTCTTGATTTCTTGTCCAAATATCAGTTTGATTTCAATAAATGTTTGAGTGAAGGTATTTATTACAATCTTTTTTCTCTCCTTGTTATTGTATGTTGTTCTTGTACTTTCTTTAGAGTATTAAATTCTGTGGAAAATGTTTAGTCTCCTTTGGGAGTCTCCATTCCACCATTTTACTTTGAGGTGGGACTGGTCTAGCTTGTAATTGCAGGACATAAAAATATGCATTCATATACTACAAAATCTTATTAAAAAAATAATAGTAATCTGGAAGTCTAGATTTTTCAAAATTATGCAATAACCCAAACCGTTACGAAAATTTTGAGATGTTGCTTCTTTTCACAATTTCAGGGGTCTCATATTCATCCAGATTGCAAGAAACCATAGCATTGAAACACCTAAGTTCAATGTGCATGGATGAATCTTTTGATTCCTTATCTGGCTCAAGAAAAGTTGGAGACATGCAATTTTCTAGAATGGAAGATGTTCTATTTGCTGAGCGAATGAAAATCAAGATCCGTGAATGGCGTGATGGTTTGTTACATGGGAGCAATAGTAATTACATATTTCCACGGACATCAAATAATTCAGATAAGAGATATGAGACTACTTTCTTCAAAAATCGCCCAGCATTTGTCCTTAACGGGTTTACTTCTCACCAGAAGAAGTTAATTCAGTTGGTAAATTTACTTCTTTTGTTTCGATTAATACATATGAAAAAATATTCTCACAGTGGAGCAAAAATTAGAACTAAGGTCATCCATGGTTTAATGGAAAGTCTTGCTTTTCATATTCTTGTTTCATTCAATTCATTATGTATTTTTTATGACTAGTTATTTATGCAGGTCACAGAAAACCATTTCAAAGATCTTGCATTTGTTCGTGTCCATATTGATGAAACTTTGTGTCCAAGGCATTTAGTTGTTTATACCGATTCCAAAGAGGACATGGGTTTGCTTATGGTAGGATTCAATCCTGCTCTTTTGATACTGATGCTCTATGCTGCTATTGGAGCTTTTCTTAAAACTGATCTCTGTGTGCATGCGTGTACTGGTGTATGTATGTGTGTTTGACTAGGCGGGGCTGAGGGAGTGAAAGGTTATTCAATCGACTATTTGGTGAGTGTCAGGCTTTGAAATCAACCTTTTTCTTAGGGATCCGCAAGATTTCTGTGTTACTCTGGACTTTTATGCACGGACAAGAAGAGTAATATTAGTGGTGTTTAGGGTATTTACTCTCACATTTTCTTCAACTTGATAATGTTTTTTTTCATTTGAGCACTAAACTTAACCAAACAATCAGGGTAACCCACTAAGGAGTAGGGTATGGGGATGGTGATATGCATGCAGATCTTACATTCTTACCTCCTTAAGGATTAGAGTCTTTCTCCTTAGACCCTTCATAGAAGGAAAAATTCGAACTATTGGAAGAAGCTAATATTTACTCCCTTCGTCCCAGTGAAAAAGCAGAACTTAAACATGGACGGAAGGAGTATTATTTTATAAAAATAGGCCATATTGAACCATATGGTCATCTTCATATGTGGAGAAGCTAATTAAAAATGACCAGGCCGAGAAGTTGACTTCTTTCTTTGGTCAGTCTCTTGATGCTCAACACTATCTAACCATACTCTACATGTATATTTATATTGTGGACAAGGAAGTATATGGTCAGCTTCATATGTGGAGAAGAGCTAAAAATGATCAGGCCGAGAAGTTAACTTCTTTCTTTGGTCTTTCTCTTGATGCTCAACACTATCTAACCAAACTCTATATGTATATTTATATTGTGTAGAAGGAAGTAAAGGACTGTATTCTTAAGGAAGCAAAAAGAAAAGTAAAATCTGCAGCTGGGTTTCGAAATGTTATTGATCTTCTTTCATCTGAGAAGAAGCTGATTGTTGGTCACAATTGCTTTCTTGGTAAAACAGTCCTTAGTTTTTTGTTCTGGTATTACCATTGTTGTTCTTCATTCACTCATATGCTTTAACATGATACAGACTTTGCTCATATATATGGCAAGTTCATCGGCCAACTCCCTTGCAGTGCTGAAGAGTACGCTACCTCTCTTCGAAACTACTTTCCCTACATAATGGACACAAAGGTACTTTTGAATGCAAATGACTCTTTTCAGTCCTCAATGAAGAAAAGCAGCACATCACTATCCAAAGCATTTGCATCTGTTTGTCCTGGAATTGCATCAGGTGTGAAGGGCTATAGTTTAGGGTGTGTTGAGGTGGAGGTTCAAGTGGACGAGAAGAGGTTTGCTTCCCTAAATTATTTACTTGTTTGGGATTCCTTCCATTTGATGATCTCAGCCTGCCACTGGATTATTGGAAGTGTTAACATTATGGTATTTTTGATTGATCATCTATGATATGGCTTCTTTAGTGACTAATCTTCATATATGCAGGTTGCTGAACTGGAACTCTGGAACCAAACATGAGGCTGGCTATGATGCATTTATGACAGGATGCATATTTGCTCAGGCATGCAGTCGTCTGGGAGTTGAGTTTAACATGAATTCATCCCCACTTGGTCTAGCTGATGAAAAGAAACTTCAAAAATACGTCAATCTTCTCTATCTTTCTTGGGTTAGTGGAGATGTAATTGACCTAAGAACTGGAACGTGTAATGCAGACCGTTTGGCTTCTGCCTCTCTCAAAACTCAGTACAGGCAAATTGATTTTCAAAAAATTGTTGTGCTGTGGGGCTTACAAAATACTCTAAAACCAAGTGACATTAGAGAATGCATATCAAGGGCATTTGGTCAAAACTCTGTTTCTTCCATCTACTCCATAGACAAAACTGCTGTATTTGTTCAGTTCAGCCAAACCGAAGCGGCTTTGGAGTTCCTTGATTTGATGGAAATGCTAGGGAAGAATAATGGTCCGTTGTCAGTTTTGCATCCTCTCTCAAGGCTTTTAGAGGGTGGCTGCTCGCGTGCTGCAGACTATGAGGTTTACAGACAAGTTTGCATTTCACCTCTTTCAAAAATCTTATTTGCAGATCAGGCTGAAGCCGTCAAAATCAAAAGCGATGGGTTGAAAGCCACTCTAGAACACAAACCATTCGTCACAGAGGTTGAAGATAACGCCTTCCGTGCTCCCTCTGATGATAAACATACTACCTTTGCTCAAAGCTTCTAGATGACTCTCTCTCACTGGCAATTTTTGGTTTTTTATTTTAGTCATTACTAGTACTACATTATATGATATGCTCTACTTAGTTGTGAGCTATGCACAATGTAAATAGTTAGAGAACAGCACTTGTGTTCTTTATCTTGGTTTTTGATGGTTGCTGCAACTTTCTATTTTAGTGCAAAGACATCCAGTGGCAGGTCCTTCAATGGTACTTGAATAGACATGTTGAGTGAGTTTTAGGCTTTGTTTGTTTGGATTCAAAAAATAGAGTTGGATGTTGGGAGAAGTTGGAAGAAACTGGTTTGAAAAAAATTGAAGTTGGAAAATGTTAGAAAAAATAAAATGTTAAAAAAATCACTCAATTAAGTAATTACAGAAAACATATGCAATAAAACTAATTTTGGATGAAAAAAAATTCATATTTGTCCGTGTCTGAGGTGTTATACTATAAATTTAGAAATATGATTTTATTGTATATTCATCATATGAAAATACTTTTTTTTAGTCGTTGTTTGAAGAAATTGGAAGAAGTAAGAAGAAATTTATAGGAGTAAGAAAAAATTGAGGCCGATGAGACTATCGGCTCTTCGGAACAAAGGTCTCCCTTCACCCTAGACGACTCTGACGATGAGAACCCCATTCGACGACCAATCAGAAGGAAGAATGTAAAATCCATTGTCTCGGATTCTGCTACAGCGATGTTAAGTCTAAAGTTTAGAAATCATGAGTCTGGCAGAAGGTTTTCTAACAATGATGTAGGCCACGCTACATTGATGCTAGCACCAAAGCTTCCTTTGGCAGTAGTGTCCAAATATATAATTTTATAAATTTGGAAATATGATTTTCAAATATTATAAAATTATTTGGGAATATATCCTTAACTTAAAATAATTATTTTGTATTTATTAATAATCTAATTTCGGTAATCTTAGAATTACCGTGTTAATTATTAATTAAATATAAATATAATATTTATTTTATTAAAAATTATTATATTGGAACGTAAATCAGCACATTTATGAAATATAGATTTTTCGAAATTTATGATTTATGAAAATAATTTATTGAAATTATTTTTAGATTCCATGTATAATAATTCATATTTTTAATTTTGGAAAAATATGTATTTTTGGAATATTTTGAATATTTAGAATTGATTTTGGAAATTAATTCCATTCCTAAAAGGATAAGTATGAAAATTTTGAAAATAAAATTTATATAATTTGGAAATTCAATTTCCATGATCAAGTAGTAGACAAAATCTTTATTTTTTGAAAATAATTAGTTTTGGAATTTTTTAATATCTAGAATTAATTTTTAGAAATTAATTTGGTTTCCTACCAATTAAATTTTATAAATTAGAAATAATATTTTATAAAATCTTGAAATTTGGTTTTCAGATTTGGTATGAGACAAAATCTCTATTTTTGAAAAATATTTATTTTTGGAATAATGGGAATATTCAAAATCAATTTTGGAAATTAATTTATGTCTCTACGCCACTAATTGTATAGATCCAAAAATAATACTTTATTAATTCTGGAAATTTTGTTTTCAGATTAGATAAATCAAAACATACATTCTGGAATTTATTTATTAATTTTCAAAAGGTATAAGTATTTATTTTGAATTAAAATCCCAACTTCGAAATTAATACCTGTATTTACGATAATATATCATTTTAAAATTCTGTAAATTTCAAAATGGCGTTTTTGAATATTCTGTAGTTTTAAAATTTTTTTAATTAAATTACTTGATAGCCTAAAAGACATAAATTTATTATGTTTGTAATTGTTATTTATTAAGCTTCCGCAACTTTAAAATTACTCCGTTATTATTCAAAATAAATTATTATGGAAGAAAGTTTTAAAATGTTTGAAATATTTTGAATATTAGTGAATACCAAATTTGTATTTTAGTCCGAAAGAGGCTGCAGACCTGAACGGATTAGAGTATTACAATAATTTTATTAAATAACTTAAATATATAAATCCTTATGAATAGAATGTCAAAAATTTTAAATCTATACGAGCATGTGCGAAACACATGGTTAATGCTAGACCTGGCAAAATTGACTCGGACCTGATAACACGAACCGAATAACTCGGAAGAGAACCTGAATTGACCCGAAATAGAACCAAACACCCGAAATGATCCGAACCGAACCAAATGTATTCGGACCTGATTCCGATTCGAATCCGATTTAACCCGAATCGGTTAAACCTGAAATCGATTAAACCCGGAACCGATTAGACCCGAAATTGATCAAATTTATTAATATTTCATTTATCAAATGAACTTGGTGAAAAATAATTGCCAATATATTTTTACATATGTGGATGTGTTTCTAAAAAAACATATTTAAATTATGGGTGCAAATCGTTCAACTACTTTCATATACAAATCTTTTAATCTGTATTTTATAACTTAAGTTAAAGTGTTTTTGTATTTTATCGTCTTTGAACTTAAGGTTTGGCCAACATCGTCTCTTCAAAAATATTAAAAATAGTACATTCAAAGTATTTTTCGATACCAACAATTTGGTTATAACTTTTACTCTGTATGTTTTAATTCATTATATATTTTTATACATAGTTATTTAAATATTTGACACACAAAGTGAAATGGATAGTTAAATAGAAATAGAAGAAGTACGAAGTAAAATGTTAACTAAAAAGGTCGCACCAAAAACATTAAGAGAGAAAACTTTAGAATGTAAACAATTAGTTAATTATGTAAGTGTTATTTTTTATGTACGTCTGTGTTAAATGATAATACAATAACTACAAAGTATGAAATAAATTGACTAAATTTATTATGTGATATTATTGATTTATTAGTGTACATTTAAGATATACTTGAACTAATATAAACCTAAACCGATACAAACGCGAATCGATATAAATCCAAACCGACACGCCACTACAAAAAACTTGACATTTTGTGGCACCAAATTTTTCCACAAAACATAAAAAATTAGCCACAATAGTTATTTGTAGCAATTTTGGAATTTGCCACAAGGTTGCCACAGATACCCCGTTACAAAAGCTATTTGTGGCAAATTTAAATTTGCCACAAAAATTATAGTTTTTGTGGCAAATTATGATTTGCCACTAATAAAAATTTGCCACAAAAGGTCATGTTTAGTGGCATATTTTAGTTGCCACAATTTATTATTTGCTACAAAAAGTCATATTTAGTAGCAAATTTATAATGCCACAAATTATACTTTGCCACAAAAATCCATGTTTAGTAGCAAATATTAATTGCTACAATTATCACTTTTTTGTGCCAAACCTAATATTAGTGAGAATTAATAAAGTATTATTATTATTATTATTATTATTAGTATATATATATATATTTGTATTGTACATACATTAATTTTACATTTAATAATATATGCAAAGTGATGTAAAATAATAATAAAAACAAAACATATATGCTACTCATAATTCAATCCCAAACTATCAAAGGTTCACAATATAATAGGGTTTTGACATAAAATAAATATAGTACTAAACATGACAAAATTGTTATAGTATCCTAAACGCTTATTGTCACATCTATCTCAAATGTAATTCCACCCAAAGTCGTAGAAACTGAAACTGAATGGCATCTCTCGTTACCCTTGATCTGCATATTAAAAAAATAAAATTAATAAAGAAATAATCTAGTAAGCAGGGCACGTATAAGACAAATTAAATAGTGTTTAGAATGACCATAGTCCATAGCAACCAAAGCTAAAGGCATGATCAGATATCTATGGGAAATATACAAAAGAGTTAAATGACACTAATAATAAATACTCCGTATTAGTGTTATTTATTAAATTTTACTTCAAAGAAATGTATGTATAATATTATACGTAATAACCAAAGAATTCTAAGAAAATAAAACTCTAAAACTCTACGAAAATAAACCTGTAATTATAAGGAACCATGTTTGTACTGTCCTTGTAACGCCATGTTTCATAACCTAAAACCAATCAGTGTTAGGTTCAAAGTTTACTCAGACACTATTAGAGGTTACTCAGACACTATATGTCATGCTTTGCAAGACATATTTAGAGGTTACTCAGACACTAAAATATAACCCCACATTTCATAACCAAAAACCAATCAGTGTTAGGTTCAAAGTTTCAAGTTTGCACTACAAACTCAACCACCAAAGCAAGCGGTGTAGCAGATAGGAACTGAAGATTCAAAATTGACCGCCTCTGCAATTCTGGATGCTGAATGTAGTGACCCAAATTATCATTATATAACCCTAACTTATTGAGTGGGAAAAAGGCAGAGCATATAAAAAGTACTCTGTATTCAAGTATGGTGGAAAACAAAAACTAACACTTTAGTTAGAATCACCCAATTGCACTAAAACATAAGACTGAGCCGTTAATTGTGTATGTCACCTTTTTCCAAGATCTTTTATTGACACAAAATGTAGCACAAAGAAATAAACAAAACAAAAGCACGAACACAAATTCTCAAATTGAAGTCCCCGGCCATCAACCTCGCACAAATGACAGAGATCTTACCTAGACCAAGACCGAGCGACGTTGCCGCACTTAGGCTTATTAAGCCCGAAGAGATTCTTTGTTGAGTTAATGTTAGAAGGGGAGGAGACTCCGGAGGCGGAGGGATCCGCGATGGAGTTGTTTAGGGAAGGAGAAGATGCCTACCATTTAACGTGTAGTAATTTACTAAATAATAAACACCAAAGGATATAAAAAAAATTCTTAGCAATAAAGCCATAATGAATTGTATGATAATTAAAAAAAATAGTGAGCATACCTGGAAGACATAATTGTGCACTTGCAAAGAGGTAGTTATCTTGAACAGAAAATGATTTTCGATGCAACCTTAAAGCATAATCAAGTCATATATAACAATTAGCTCATATAAAGCACAAGTATGGTAATCAAGCCTACTCTATGCTAAACTTGTACATTATATTTCCTCTCAAACCTGTTACATGATGTTGGAAAACAATGACATAGTTCATAATATAGTTCATTAATAGGGGCTCCTAAAAAACAGAGGTGAAGATTTGCTATGCAGCTTTTTATCTCAAGAACTTTTATGGGCAGGTTCACTTTGCCCTATTGAAACACTTCCAATCGATTCAATCGCAGCCCCCATAGTAGATTCTCAGGTACCCACTCGCAGCACTCCCCTCAGGCAGTGGAGAGGTTCATTTCTTGTATTTGTATGTTTTGTAACTGATCCATTCATGTACTTGGTTTTCTTTAGCCGGTTTGCACCCCTCTCTTGTACTCCTCCTCTTTTCTTAATAAATTATATTCATTAAAAAAACATTTAACTTTTGTGGATATGATTGGAAAAGCCAAATTATGGTTCGATAGTTATGCGATGGGTAGACCTAACATCAATTTGGAGGATTTTGTGGTAGGTCTGAGTTCTACATTCAGAGATAATCAAGGATCAAAACATAGCTTTAATTGGGAGGATTTTGTGGAAGATCTAAATTCTAGGTTCAGATATGTTCTAGGTTCAAAAACCAGCAAATAGAAAGCGTGGAGGATGTTGGCAAGTGTGAAAAACCGAAAGCTGTTATGACGCTGAAGAGTCAATCACTAACGGGGGATTAAATTTTGGACAGTGTTGTAAGAGGATTCAAGCCCCGTCGTAAGGCCAATATAGGGACCTTTAACCCTGGATCCTATGCAAAACTGAGGAGTATGCTAGTGGCCAAGAGGAAACAAGACAAATTAAGCCAATATTCAACATCAGTAAGGCCTTACTCCCAACACTTAGGGTTATTCCAGATGAAATAGAAGAGCAAGGCAGGCTGGTTAAGCTAGTATCTGACAGGCATAGAGGCTCTCTTCATATTAAATCTGTTAGTTTATCCATAGAAAGGTTCATACCAAATGAGGTCGGAGCCACGTTTAAGCCTGCTGCAAGTGTGGTTAATACCAAGAGTATTCTAGTTGCAAGTGGACTATGATGTTATGATCACAAGGCCTTTGAGAGGGGTCAAAAATACGTTAAGAAGAGGGCTGAACTAGTTGTAGAGGGGGCTGAAGTTGCTAAATCAGAGGAAAAACTAATACATACTGGATCAAATAAATAGAGGCAGCTATTTAATTTAACAAAAACTCAGATTGTCACGAGTACAGGGATGGTGACTCGGCCTACCTTGGACTAGTTCAACCTTTGCAAGTTCCTACTGAAGTTTGGAAAGATGTATTTAGAAGGAGGGCTTTAGGAATTCGATACTACCAAATAAGGGTTGTAGCAGCTAGCCAATTCACATAGATCTGACAAGGATTTTGTATGTAGAGATTGGGCTTGACTTAAATTACAATCCTAAAATAGAGTAGTGTGTAACAAACAAGTCTTGAGATGAGGGGACCAAAGTTTATTGGGCCTCCCCAAACCAGCACCTGCAAGGGAAGAGTAGCAAATAGTATGGAATCTCATCCCAGGTCAATTTTCATGCCGTAAGTCATGTTTCTCAGCTTAAGGTCTTCAAGGGTGAGCTGCCTACAATTCCAAACTTTTCCATCGGTTTCAAGACATTGATTCCAAGAACCAACCTCCACCGGAAACTTTTAGAAAAGTTCAGAGGAAAGTCTAGAAGGCAAATTTTGTATAAATGCTGCTTATCCAGAATCATTCATGATTCTGCTTCTGCCGTTGGGAGTGGACTAGCAAAGAAAGATGACAAGAAGGGTGCTGTGGTGTATAACAGATATTATCATGTTTTCAGTGAAGGTGAACTAGAAAGGTACATCCTGCACTTTTAGTTTGTCTTGGTTAATAAATGCTAATGATGTTGTTCCTTTAATTTCTTTAGCATATTAACACTTATTATCATTACTTTTATTTTTAAAGCACTTTAAGGGTTACAAGGTAGTTTATATGGCCTTTTAGCTGATTTTACTTTGTTTACTGCTTTTGTACTTTGAAAGTAGAGATCAATGTCAATAAACCAGATAAGGTGAAAATGCTCAGATAATAGCTTAAATGGGTAAAATATTCTGAATGATACTGTGATCTGTTATGAGTAACCGTCATTCGGCATTTTTCTGGGTGAGCATGCTGCAATGACCTAAATGAAGTTTTCTAAACTTGAGATGACCTAAAATTTCACATCGTATTAATAATATGATGAAATGATATCTTAAGTATGAAATTTAATTACGGAGTACTTTTTACCACACTATTTGACCAAAATATATGGAAAAGAGTGGTGAACAAAGTGACATTATGGTCTGTGACAATGGGAGCATAGCATAACATTAAGACCAGATATTGATTCCAATAAATCCAGAATCATTCATAATTAACAGTGGACTGAGATCATGGCTATGAAAAAACAAGCAGAAGAAGAATAAGAGGGAGGAATTTTGATTCAAAAAAAACACCTCTATGATATTCACTCTTATTGAACAAAATAAAATTTCTTAAACTATGGAAATTTTAAACCAAAATTCACTGAGATTATGACTATGAAAAACAATTAGAGGAAGAACAAGGATGGATACTGATTAAAAACTCAAAATCCATCTAGGATATTCACTCTTATAGAACAAAAAAATTCTTGAATAATTGAAATTTAAAATCAAGATTCAACTATGAAGAGTGAACATCTCTGAATTCATATTTCTTAAATAACGAGAATTTATACTAAAACACAAACAAAAACTTGAATATTTTTTAGAATAAATACCTAGCTCCGGAGTTTGGGTGTGTCGTCGTTCCAGAATCGAAGAAACATAGGCTATTGCGCTGTCCAGATTGAAATATAGGCTATTGCGCTGCAGCAATTGGAAATATTCTCCGTATATTACAATCGTCTCTCGCTTCTGGGCGTGAAATCGCTTTGGCTTTGGGAGAAGATAGACACAGCCTTACATGGCAGACCTAAATTATGGAGGGATTAATATTTCACAATTTGGGTTAGGCGGGATTAGGAAAATAACTTCCGTAAATTTGTATAAATTAATTCCTTTAATATTTTCCCTCCACACTTATTTAGATTTAGTGGCATATTTATAAAATTGCTACAATAAGTATACTATTTTGTGGCAAATTTAGAATTGCCACAAATATTTATAGACTATTCATATATTGTGGCAAATATTAACTTTGCTACTAAAAGTTAGCCACAAAAAGTCATTTTTTTGTAGTGCACAAACCCAAATCGATACAAACCCAAACCGATATAAACCCGATCCAATATGAACCCAAACCAATACAAACCCGAACCAAATGGGTGAGTGCCAAATGGGTAAACCTGATGCCAGGGTGGTTGTGAGGTGAGTGCCAAATGGGTAAACCTGAGATTGACTCCCTACGACAGCGATAAAAAATGACCATGCTCTGCATGTGGTTTTTGCATAGAACAGGCCCCATTTCTAATCAACCATAAATTAAGTTCATTTTGTTGTTCAAAATACATTGATGTACCTTTTCTCTTTCCTCTTTCCTCCTCAACGAGTTCAAAAGTATGTGTCCACTCCAGGAAGCTGAGAATGGAAGGAAGACTGGAAGAGGAAAGCCACTTGCTAAAAAAGAAATATATCAATATTGCTACTCATAGTGACATAAGCAATATATTGTGGTTAGTAACAGCTCAATAGGGAATACCAACCATGTTTGACAGCCGAACCTATTTTGGAGGGAGATATCATTTTCAGCAATGTTCTCCAATAATGCCATTCAAAGGAAAGTAACCATCAGCACCAGCTTTGTTTGGAAGGCTTTGAATCTTGAAAAGAATGCATCTTTGGAACCCAATGATATTTGACCCACAAAACAATACCATCTTGGACTTCTTGTTTCACAATCGCATGGTTAAAGAATATATCCAATGCACATGCCCTACTGATGTCTCGTTTGGCCTTTAAGTATACTAGCAGCATGGCTTTCTAATGACTCACTTCCATTAACAATTTAAATAAAGTCATATATCTCATCTCTATATGGTTTTGTGGTTGGCTGGTTGCATTCACTGTTTTGGCAATACTCAATTCTGGTTACGAACACTTTCTGTTTTGGAGTCACAAGCCCCTACTTTTCTGAAGAAGTTTGTTATGGTGCATTGCTTTGATCCACTAGAATCCATCTTAGAATTCAGTTTTGCTCTTTTAGAGGATTTGGATATTGTATTGCTCTTTATCTTACTAGAAGAATTACTACTGGCACCCGACTTCTTCTTACTAATAGATTTATATTTTTTACCAGGACTTTGACTCAGAGATACAATTTCATTTCTTCCAATGTTCTTAATAGGCCATGGCTCTGAAAGTGGTAATTCACTCTGTACAAGTTTGGAAGGTAATGAAAAATCAATCTTACATATTTCTTGGGATAAGGATGCACTAGACTTGCTAGTACTTACCTGTTCCTGAAATTCAGTTTCATGCTCATAAAAATGAGAAACTGCATCAACTAGACTTCTGTCTGTAATTCTGAGCAAATACAGCATCTGTGCTCGAATGACCCAAGATGGCAAAATTACTTGAAGTTCTTGTATAGATTCCTCCATGGCATCATCATCCATAAAACCCGAAATAAGTAAATTAGATTCTTTCTGTGCATGCGAAGTGTCGATATTCTCCATATTATCATCTTTACTTTCTTTGGCATCTGATGAAGAAGCCTCAATCTGTAGCTCCAGTATCCTTACATCATAAGCAGAACCTTTCACAATATTCGCATCCACTCCTTGCAACACACAATGAGAATCTTGTTTAACATCCATTTCATCAACCAACCCCACAAAATTTGTATTCCTAGCATTAGCACATTTTCTATCGAGCTTCTCAACATCTAGACCTAAGGTAGGAATAACACACTTTGGTTTTAAAAACTTCACATATTCTCTAAGCTCATCATAGTTTGAATGTTCACTATATGGCACAAGATGTATTTCAAGGGAGTCTTTCTTCCTCACTGAAAACTTACTCCCCTCTACATTGTAGCTCCAGCAAGTTGGAACAAAGCCCACAAGTTTTGAAAACTTCTTCTCTTTCATAATATCCTGCACTCTCACAAAATTAGGCCTAAAAAGAGGCCATGTTTCACCCAATTCATCGCAACTCACAACATGAATATCAGTCGTGGATTCATCTTCTGTAAACACTTCATCCCCATGACCCAAGTCTCTCAGGCCCAACACTTTCCGACTTTTCACACAGACCTTCCTCTTACATCTTTGTGCAATATCTATCAATATCTTCTCTTTCCCAATACCATAGGTTGAAAGGAGAAACAGAACACTCTTAGGTGAGGCTTCTTTCTCAACCCCATTCGACTCTATAATGCGAATTATGTAATCAATCGCCACCTCTTTACTGGGTAACACATATTTCGGATTATAATACGTAGCATCGAGAAACAAAGTATCAGAACCAACAAATGTACTTAGGGCAGGATCTAATTCCATGGAAGCGTGATGCCGAAAAGCACCTGCATGAACATATCGCTCAAACTTTCCATTAATATTAGGAACAGGTATCTTGAATAGGAATTGAACTGCTCCTGGGCAATAGTTAGCATCCACGAGAAATACTTCGCAGCCGTCAATTAATATCTGCTTTGAGAGAGGCAGAGAAACCACAAAAGGGGCCGGGACTTGAAGGACTTGGACAAGGAGGCGAGCAGTGATATATGAGCAAAAAATAATGCCCCTTTTCCAATTGGGATAGAGGCCGGCACAGTGATCGGAGTTAAAATGGGAGAGGAAGTACGAGACGGAGAAATCGCCGGCGTGTTTGAAGCCATCAACAATGAAGCGAGTTTTTGGAATACGTTTCGTCTGAGGGATAGTGGACGACGGTAAAGGGCAGAGGCGAAAAGAAGACGCTAGCTTTTGGCAATTGATGGTATTGAGAGCGGCGATGTAGATGGCTGTAGAGTCAATGATTAGGGTTTCAGGTGCAGCGGACATGCTCGGGGGCTAAACGATGACCCGGGAAACAATGACGGTGATCCAGACAAGATTTCGATCGAAATACTCTCATATCCCTTTAGTTACAAAAAGGCCCATAGGTTCTTAAATTTATGGATTAAGCTACCCAATATTTATACCCCAATTTGTACCCCGCAGGTTTGCACCAACATTTTGTGTTGGTGTAAAACTAATTTTTATTAATGAACCAACACTTTGTGTCCGTGTAAATTTTTGTTAACGCACCAACACTTGTGTCAGTGTAAACCATCAAAATGTTTGTGCATAACTATGGTGTACAAATGAGGTACATTTTTTTGTGTAAGTGTAGCATGGTCCTAAATTTATTTGCAATGATTGAAAGGGACATTCCCTCCCATATTTCATTCATAGACACTAATAAATACTCTTTCCGTTTCTATATAGATTATAATTTTTTTCTCTCTTTTTTATGTAATTTCATTAAGTATTTGATAAAATAAAATATTCTTGTCATCTCTTGTTTTGTAGAACTTTTGACGTAGTTTTTTAATATGTACTACGTAATTTTTATATCTTATTGATATACCAATTAATAAATAAAATGATTTCAAAAAGTAGAAAATTTTACTCCGTAACCCGCAATTTGTAATCAAATTGGGGACGGATAGAGTATGTTTTTTCTATTTTTCCCTGAACGTTTTAAGGTAATAATTTGTAGGTCCATCAATTTTTTTGTCTATTTTTTGTTTTCATTTTTCACCTTATTTCCTTTTTTGTAAAGGTTCTTTAATTTTTTTAAAAAAATAGTTTCAAAAATTCAATTTTTTATGATATGAGAAATGAACGAAAAAGGACCGTATCAAATAAAAAAAGATTTGTTATTTTTTATTTTTTAATACTCCTTTGTCCTTTCAAAGTAACAAAAGAAGAACCTTGAGGACTTTCCCGTGCAAAGAATTTACTAGTACTTTATTATTTTTTGTTTTATTTTACTATGTATTCTCTCTAATGCTTCAAAAATAGGTTTATCAGAATTAATTAATTGATAATTAATTATTCTCTAGAATGATTAAAAAATACTCCCTCCGTCCCCCTGTATTTGTCCACTTTCATTTTTACACATCATTCAATGCACTTCTTTAATCCATTTTATCTTGTAATTTGTATGTTAAAAAATTATAAAAATTATATATTAATAATCTATATGTTAAGACAAATCAAACAAGATTACACATGACTATATTTAGGCTTACACATTGAGAAAATTTGATGAGTCAAAGTGCTTAGATGAACAGTTCCAAAAGTCAAATGTGGACAAATACAAGGAGACGGATGGAGTAAGTGTTTTAAAAAGTTTGTCAATAAATAATGCAAATTATATGTTGTGTAGAGTTTGACTGTCTGGTCACAACGATACAATTGAATTTTAATTCGGAAAAAGTTAGACCAAAAAATTTACCCCGATTGGGACCAAATTAGTCCCAATTAGGGAAACTGTGCAAACGGCGCCTCCCAGGCCCCAGCGCACTAGCCGATCGTAGTATCATGGAGGAGACATCATCATGTGTCTTCTTCTTCTTCACCTCACTATATATATAAGAACTAGTTACATTTTTCACATAAAATTTTAAAAAATTATCACGTAAAAATAATCACATGTATTTGACATCCAAATCTTTTTTCACTTGATATGAATGTATTTTTAAACAACAAAACAAATATAGTTGCAAGGGTTTTCACAAAGAAAAATTATAAAAATATTTTAAAATAATCATAGGTATTTCATTTTTGACTTCATTAAAGTCACAACTACTACTTTTTTGAAAAAACAAAAAAAATATTCACATGGGATATATACAACAAAATAATATTTGCAAAAAAAATCATGTAGCTTTCATATGTGATTTTTTCAAAATTCTACATAGATATGAAGTGGGAGATCAGAGGCGAGGTCATCCTCATTCGAAATTTACTAATGTGAACATGAGTGGCTAATAGAGGAACACAAAATATTAAGGTGCTCTTAAATGCACAATTGGGATAAAATTATACGGAGTAATTATTATAACGGAGACCAAAATTTGAAAAAAGATATTCCGAAAGGGTCATTTTAAAAAATTACTCTACATTTAAATATTGAAAATACCTAAATTTCCTCTACTGAACATCCATTTAACTAACATATACGAAGGATACTGAGTGAATAAATCTCAACTATGAAGTACTACATAAATAACACTGATTTTAGAAAATACCTTATTCGAAAAAACTATTTTGAAATTACTCAAACAAATTTATTATTTATAATTAAATAAGTAAAAGACTTAAAATTATATTTTCTAATAGAATTATACGTGTCAATATGATTGTGTACTTTATTTTTAGACAAATAGATAGTACGTATCCTATAAGATTGACTCAATGCATATTTTACCAAAAACTTTTCTTTATGGTAAAATGACTAATTATGATATGAAATAAAAGTATTTCCATACAATTTGACTATTTTTAAAATATTGAATATATCAAATAAACAAATTAGAAAAAAGATTTAATAAGACTTTTATACTTTATCTTGGTTACTTGATTTACTATTTTAATTAAATATTCTTCTTAATGAAAGGGAAGCCATAAGAACTAGTCTTATTAATGGTATCTATAGATATCTGGAATTCTTTGAGAAATAGATCATCCAAGAATATGAGTTGAACTATGTTCAACGAATCTCTGTTCTCTGTACCTCTCTAGCCACTTTGTACCTTATCTTCACTGCGAGAATAACTGACTAAGCCGTGCCATAATCTTGGCCATAATGGAGCAACCTTTTTTGAATTGCAGCTCCGAGTTGTTAGTTAACCTCGATCGATATGGTTTTATTCTGTTTATCGTATTGGAGGTTATGTTCTTTTTTGCTCTTTTTAGTTTAAGCACTTCAAGTCTTTCTTGGCCATGTGCACTGACGACACTAATTGCTTGAGTTCTTGAATCTGTCCGTGTCAAAGAAAGCTGATAATCATGTTTGGAGTAAGCGCTGAAGGCGTAGTAACTTACGATTTACCCAGCACATACTTATATTGTGTTACAATTCAAAATATTTATACATAAAATTAAGAAATTTTGAATGAGAGAGGACTTACTTCCTACGTTTTCATTTACGCAATCGTACATGAAAACTTTGCAGGATGATATTTTATGAGACGACACAAAAAAATAAGGTATGGAGGGGAGCGTGAGAAGATTTGTGACAATGAAGATTTAGCTAGGATAATAAAAAAATAAGAAAAATCTATACTTTATTTAAAAAGAGGTGAATTCTTTGACCAGTTTTCCCGCTCATGGATGTGTTGACTTTTTATTATATATGGAGAGGTTTAGATATATTTTAGGGAAGAATATAATGTTTTATATGGAATTTAATAAATAAATATAAACATAATTATTATTATTAATCACGGTCAAATTTCTAGGGGCGGTCTAGATTTATTTTTGGAATTTTTTTATATATGGGCTTTAATAAATAAATATAAATATTTTCTATGTATTAATCATTTTCAAAGTTTCTAGGAGTTGGTCTAGATTTATTCCAGGAAAAGTTTTTATATATTGACATTAATAAAGACGTGTTAAAACTTTTTATATATATATGGAGAGGTCTAGACTTATTTTAGGAGAATTTGTTATATGTGGACTTTACAATTTAATTAATAAATAAATATAAATATTATTAATCGCGGTCGACATTTACAGGCGTGCATCTAGATATATGTTAGGAAAGTTTATTATATATGGGCTTTAATAAATAAATATAAATATTTTTGTTAGTCAAGGTCAAAGTTTCCAGGGATAGTTAGATTTATTTTAGGAAAAGTTTTTATATATGAATTTTAATAAATAAATTAATAAATATAAATATTTTTATTAATCACGGTCAAAGGTTCTAGGAGGGAAATGCATAATATTATTTGTATTTTTTCATCATAGATATGCTTTTTATTATATATGGAGAGGTCTAGATTTATCTTAGGAAAATTTGTTATATATGGATATTTTCTAATATAAAGAGCTTATTATATATTGAGATTAATACCATCATCATTTAGTTGCAGCGGGTGGTCTAAATTTATTTTAGAAAAAAATTGTTACATGTGGACTTTAATAAATAAATAAATAAATATAAATATTTTTATTTATAATGATCAAATGTTTTAGTTGTTGTCTAGATTTATTTTAAGAAAATTTGTTGTATATAGACTCTTATAATAAAATAAATATAAATACTTTTATTAATCCCTATCAAAGTTTCTAGAGATGGTCTAGATTTATTATAGGAAAATTTGTTATATATGAATTTTAATTAATAAATAAATATAAATATTTTTATTAGTCACGGTCAAAGATTCTAGAAGGGAAATGAATAATATTATTTGTATTTTTATTTTTCATTAAATATGCTTTTATTTATATATTGAGAGGCTAGATTTATCTTAGAAAAATTTGTTATATATGAACCTTTTATTATATAATGAGCTTATTATGGAGGTGTTTCGTTGTGCAGTTGCTTATTGGCTTTTTTCTCAAACTTTTACCTCCACTATCCTTTTTTTTTTCAAAAATGACATCCTTATCTCACTTTGAGGCGTCTTTTCTTTAGTATATATTTTTATAAATAGTTTAGTAAATAGCTTTGCAATAGGGTTTATTTTTGGAAAATATTTAGAAATAAATATTTAACATAGTTAATTTTAATATAAATGTAAATAAATCAACGAGTAAAAAAATAATTATTAGTATACAAATATCATCTAAAAATGGCAAGAAGTAAATATTTTAAATAGTATATTTTAGTATAAATTTTAGTATAAATGGAAATAAATCCGCGGATGAAATATATATTTTATTATAAAAACACTCATCTAAAAATGGCAAGAAATAAATATTCAACATAGTATATTTTAGTACATATTCTTAAATGAAAATAAATCAATTGATGAAATAAACTAGAATGAAAAATTAAAAAAATAGTTATCTATAAATGGTAAGAATTCAAATAGTCTTGAATAAAGATTGTTTTGTGAGGACAAACAAAATAAGATTTAATAATGGGTAATATCTCACCCATTTAAAAATTTAAACTCATTCAAAAGATGTTCAATAATTAAAAAATAAGTTTCACATTTATTATGAGATTGTAAAATAAATGTAATTTTTATTTATATTAGTATTACATATTTCACTGTGATAGAGATAAAATTTTCATATTCAATCCTTTACTGAACTTTATATTCTACTCCGTATTATATATTAATTTTGATTCTTCAATAATGATCTGAATATAATTTAATAATATAAATGGAGCCGTGCAACGCACGGGTGTGATACTAGTTGTATAAAAAATCCAAGGTGCAATAGCTATTAAATTCGAGACTCGATTACGGGTTATAACCACATCAAAGAAAATACAATTTCCAATTTTTAACTATTTGGAAGAAATGAAAAAGTGGACAAATACTAAATGACATAGGAAGTATATAATTATAAGGTCGGTAATTTAGGTTTTTTAAATTAGTCTAAGGAAAAAGAATCATTGAATCACTAATACATTTTGTATTAATATATTTTTGAATTTATTCAGGGAGAAAAATTATAGATTTGTAGAAATACATCAAACCTAAATCATTTCTATTTCACCAACACCTTATTTCTTATATTTTCCTGAGGAATGTCAGGAGTACAACATATTTGGTGTACCCAATTTATGCACCATGCATCTTCACCTTTATTTCTTTTTTTATTTTTAATTTATTTTTGCGCTTTTGTATGATGGAGATGGAGTGGGGTACAAATGGTGGTGTACCCTAGCATTTTTGTATTTTCCTCTAGCGTTTAGGATCTCTTCACCTAATTACTCCAAGTTTACAGCGTTTCAAACTCTTCTTAGGGTTATCGACTCAATTCGCCATAGGATACCTCGCCCCCAACAATTTTCTCTCGGTAAGCTTTGAATTTCGTAGCTTTTCTACTCTTTCCGCACGGCTATGTGCGCATCTGTATGGCTATGGATTTCTCTATATTCGAAGAGAGAGACCTTTTATTTTTATGTGTGTGTTATTTAATGGGTTTTATAATCAATTTCGTGCGCGAAAGATGTTCTTTTCTTGTAGAAAAATCATTTTTTGATTTGCAGGCAAGACTCAATGTCCCGGGTGTACATTGGGAATCTGGATCCCAAGGTGACGGACAGGGAGCTAGAGGATGAATTTTTAGTTTACGGTGTCTTAAAGAGGTCAGTTACACTTCTAATTCGTTCCTCTTAAATTTCATTTGCATTTTATTGTTATTATTTCGTAGAAGTGCCTGATGGAGTTTGTGTAGTAACTATAATTTTGTGACCCACCATGCATAGAAATGCCCGTCCCTTGTAAATGTGACAATTTTTTAGCATGGGGCTTAGAGGAGTACCTATACCATACATCCGGATGTATGGTATTTCCCGTACATCCGCATGAATACTCATTGTTGAGTAGCTAAGCACTTATTTTCGAGTTACATAATACTCATTTTCGAGTACAAAATACTCATTTTTGAGCATAACTGAATTTTAGAGAAATGAGTATTCAGTTACTCGAGAATGAGTATTCATTTGCTCGTATAGCACTCCCGTGGATGTACGAGAAACACCGTACAACCAGGTGTACACTGGTACGGTATATATTGCGGGCTTAGAGGGGGTTTGATTCAACTTAGATAAGTAGAACTTATGGTATTATATTAGACTAGTAGATCGTTTTTTATAAGAGCTTATAACAGTATGGCTATTTTAAAGAAAAGTTTATTCAACTTATATAAAGTGGGGCTTATGGTAGTAGTAGCTGTAGCTCTTTGTAGATAAGAGCTTATAGGAGTAGAGCTTTTGTAAAAAGTAATTGGGTGTTTAGTTATTAATTTAAAAATACTTTACATTGTAAATGATATACCAATTTTACCTTTAATCCCTAAGAGCACCTAATATAAGTTTTAATACCACAGTAGGCTTGGGAAGGTAGTGTGTGTACACCTTACCTATAATTGGAAAGTAGAGAGGTTGCTTACAGCTTCAACTTTCTAAAAAAAGATTAGAAGTAGAGAAAGTGTGAATTAGGAAAATATGGAGTAAGCGGTATTTAAACCCATGGTTTAAAAGGCGAAGTGCCCCATCTTTTATTCCACTCTCCTTTTAAAACTAACCTCCTCTTCTCATTGATTTCAGCCAAGGGAGGCTCTCATTTTTTCTTTAAACACAACCCTAATGGTTTCTTTTAGCAAAACCCTTTGTGCATAAGTATAATCATCATCACTACATAATATCCAGATCTTTTAGTATAGTAGGGATTAGTAGGATGTGATTTTTATTTAAATTCCAAGAATTAAGCAATTGTAATACTTATGGCTATTCTGTATGACTAAGTTTATTGATGCAGTGTATGGGTGGCTAGAAGACCACCAGGCTATGCATTTATTGAGTTTGATGATCGCAGGGATGCTTTGGATGCTATTCGCGGATTGGATGGTACGTAGTATATATCTATATTCATCTCCTTTTGCCTAAGCAAAACAGTTTATATATCTGCAATAGTAAGAAGATTCTAAAGTTTGAGTATGCATTTGGCCTTTTTTTGAGCTCTGTATTTCTCAGTCACGTAATAATTCTGTTTTTGACTTGACACGCCTTTTAAAAAATTGTGTGGATGACATAGTTGTGAAAAGCGCGCTTGAGGCGCGCATCATGCAAGGTGCAGGGCTTTGCGCATTCTTCATGGTGATGCGGGCGATGTACGTTATGCGAGCGCATAACTGCGCATCAGCGGATGCGATAAAATGTGCGCATCGCGAACACGGATTACATTTTTAATTTTAAATTTTTTTAAGGGTTGACTTAGTCAAAATTTTTGCTTCTCTGCTTCGTCTCTATGTTTTTTTCTACGGCTTTCTTTCTTTTGCCACTTCATTGCAGGGGCTTTTTCTCTCTGGATCAACTTTGCTTCTGCCGTGCATCGGTTTTCCTTTTGCTCTCTTCAAATTCTCTATTTCCTTGCTTCAGATTTTAGGTTCTTTTATTTTTTTTCATTTTTGTAATCGTGAGGCTTCCGGCCTTTTGCCTTTTTTACTTGTCTCTTTAGTTTTGTTTCTTCCTATTCATACAAAGCTCTCTTCATTTAGTTTTTTTTTTTAAAAAAGCCCTACTACTCCTTATCCCTTACTGACTTGGACTGATTGGACTATTGGAGTCACATTTTAGATTTGAATCCCTCTTTATTTATTTATGGGGCATTTAACTATTTTTTACTTTTAATTTTAATTGTTTTTAGTTTTTTTATGAGTTTGACATTTGAGAAAAGAACTGATGTAGTAAAATTTGAGAATTCAGTTAATATAGTATGAGCTGTTTTTTAAATTCCATTATTTTTTATTTATCTTGCAATTTTACTTCGAAGTTAACTTTAATTCTTTTTCTGGGTTTGAGAATAAAAATTGATGTATTTGAGATTTGAGAATTAGGTTAGTAAGTTAGTCCAGATTCTTTTTTTGGTGAGGTTTTCCCCTCTTTTCCTTGTATTTATATTTTTGTGTGCTCTTTCAAGTTTAATGTATGGAAGAATCTCTAGATTTTGGGTTTGAAGAACTTGAAGGACCAAATTCTAATGATCCCGGATGGAAGTATGTTCGGAGGTTCACAAAAACAAATGGGAGTGACCATTTTCCTAATTTTTAATAAAACCCATGAAGTCTATAATCTGATTCTTGGTTTCTTTTTAAAATTTTCTTATGCTTTCAACATTTTATATCTACTATTACTATTTTATAGATGCTATGTTACTTATGCCTCAACGCGCGCATTGTGTTCGTGATGCGCGCACATCAATAGTGCATCGCGCATCGAGGCACTAGAGCCCCTTTGTGCATCGGTGCGCATCGCGCCTTAAATAACTATGGTGGTTGAGAGAAAAGGAGAAAGGAGATGATTTTAATGTAACCATGTTTGGTTAGTCTAATGGAATTGATGGGAAGGGATACCTTTTCCTTGATGGAGGAGAACATTATCCCTCTATTCGCATCCAATGAAACAAGGGGATTATTTTGGGATGGAACAAAAAGAAAAACAAGAAAGTTCATTTGGGACAGAGGGAGTAGTATGTTTATACAATCATATAACCCAAGTTTTGTATTTTAAAATTTTTTCTTACAGTTTCAATATTAAGAGACTATTTCTGCATGTTTACTTTGACGTAACAGGAAAGAATGGCTGGCGTGTGGAGCTTTCTCATAATTCAAGCGGAGGGCGTGGTGGCCGTCGTGGAGGTGATGATTCAAAGTGTTATGAATGTGGTGAACCTGGTCACTTTGCTCGTGAGTGCCGGTCGCGCATTGGCCAAAGAGGATTAGGAAGTGGGAGGCGCCGAAGCCCTAGTCCTCGCCGACGTAGGAGTCCAAGTTATGGGCGGAGGTATGGTCTCTCATGCTTAATTGTACATAAGAGCATCTCCAACCATAGCATTTTAGCTTGCTAAAAGTTATAATATAGCTAGCTAAACACTTTTGTCCTTCTCCAAAGGGTGTGCTTTATTTTAGCAAGTTTGTCAAAAATTGACTTTGGCTTGTTAAGTATGACAAGCACCTCAAACGTTAGCAAGCCAATACTTAAAAAATAAAATAGAAAATTATGGTTGGAGAATAAAATGAAAAAGTGCTTGCTATATCACTATTCACTTGCTATAATGTAAAAATAGCAAATCCATGTAACAAGCATGGTTGGAGATGCTCTAACTGTGCTTATTTAAGGCTAGTTTTGAACTATCTAATCCTCAAGATTGGTGTAGTCAATTACTTTCATATCTTTGGGTATCAAAGATAATCATCATTTGTGAACTCTTGCTTTCACTCATCTGCAATTAGAAATTTAGAATTATTTTGAGGCAATTATATCTTAGGTGCTCCGATTTGCCACCTTGGTTCAGCGCTTGGCACTCCAGAACTGTTGTGGGGTCGGGTGTGGCTTGGGGGGGGGGGGCAGAGATGAATTAGAAACACCTTGGATGACTAGGATTCGTCGCCGATTTTTTGTGCATATGGAATCGCAACTCAGGGGGTGTACCGGGTGCAGATAAACAATTCGACCAACGACCTCACGTCCCTTTTTATGTTAAGTATTTGTAGCCCATAAGGTTAGGCTTGTGAGTGATAGAAAATAGAAATTAGGATGAGCCTTCAATACATGACTCCTGCAATATGCAATTGACACTCTGCTTTGGTGCTTCCNGGGTTGGGCAGACATGGTGGTGGGCGGCGGTGGATTGGGCAGACATGGTGGTGGGCGGCTGTGGGCTGGGCATTGACTGTAATGGGCTGCAGTGGGCTGGGGCAGGGATGGAGAATTGGTGATATCTGTAAGGGTATTTTAGACATTTCATTGTTAGAGTCAACACTCACTAAAAATAAAAATGAGCAAAAGTCAAACCGGGAACTTAAAATCCGGACGGAGGGAGTATATTTTATCTATGAATTTGTTCAAAGTTTATATATTTTGAAAAAAAGGTCAAATATGCAAAAAAAACTTGAATATAAAGAGTAAGTCATTACTACTTGCAATCCTATTTCATCCGTCAACAAATTGATATAAACTCATAATTGGTAAATGAATGATAAAAATTTAAATTTGATTTCACTCTTTATACTCACTAATAACATTAATGATATTTTTGTGTAACCCCTAAATAATAGCTAGTGAAGTTAAGGGAGAGAGACTAATATATGAGTAAAGTATATGGACAAATAAAAATAGTACCTTCACATTTTTATCCTCAAAATAGGACTTATAATGCCAACATACAATACCAAAAAATACTATGAAATGCCAGTATACAGTGCTATATTGTCACTCTACAATGGTCTTATTTTAGAGGTAAAAATGTGTCACTTTTACTTTGAGGATAAAAACTACGGAGTATGTTTTGCTCCTATTTTGGATGACAATTTGTTTAACTAATTAATGTATATTGCACGAAGCAAGCATATTTTTAAAACAATCAAGATTTAAAAAATGTCTCTATTAAGGTCTTCATTCAAGTTTAATGATTCTATGCCTTCAAATCAACCATTAGTAAATTCCAAACACAAGATATAAGTCTTTACGTATTTTAATACACATGAGTGCAGCCTCATATTTCAATACACGGGACCCCAAGATTTGAAATTCCTGGATCCTCCTCTGATGATACTTGACACCTTTTTTGGTTTCTTCATTTCTGTTTTTGCCTTATCTTTTGTTAAAAAAACTGCAAGTTGATATTTAATATTAGCTTTTGCCTAATCACATTTACCCTTCAGGCCTTCATAGTTTTATTTTAATTTTTCAAAAAAAAAAATCAATATTTTGTTATCACCGTTTGTCAAATCACATATGTCAATGGATTGTTATATGCTAATTAAATATTTTTATACATTTACAACTCTATATTTAGTATTTTATTATTTATTGTTGCCGTATCGTTGCCGTCCACGCATCCTTTATTTTTTAAAATGCTGTTTTCCACACCTGTCCCCGCCCCTGTATATGTACCCACACCCGTAATAACTTGTCAACCTAACCCATATCGTCCAGTATGGTGATGAAATTTCTATGTTGAAGTTCCGTGTTAAATTTTCAACAGCATAAGTGCAGCTATGTGTCCCATAGAGTTTTACTTGTCTTTTTTGTGTGTGGTAATGTACAGGTTTTTAGTATTTTACGTGAACACATTATTGTCTCATCAAATACACTAATTGGTACACCATGTTTTGCTTTTATCCAATGATCTTTGAGACGCATGCACCTTTAGATCATGTGTAGGGGATTACATGGGTATATGCATCATCATTATCATCATCTTTAGGTTATTTCTGTCACTGAATATTTATAAGTTTTGCAAATATATTTTTGTTGTTACAGGAGTTATAGCCCTATTGGCAGGCGATCTCCGCCACGTCGCAATGTTTCTCCACGTTATGGTCGGAGCTATGACGTGTCGCCTACTTACCACCGTGGTCGTCGATACTCACCTATTGGATATGGGTATTTACAGTGCATACATGGTATCTCTTGTATTGACTTTGATTAGTTGTAGCCCAACTGCTTTTATTCATTTTTTGCAGTTCACCCGGATATAGACGTGGTTGACGAGAATCACCTTGTGCTATTGGGTACGTCATGCTTCCTTACAGGCATATTAAATTCCATGGAAATGCAATTCCTCCTAGGAAAATGAGACTTTTATAGCCCATTAACCATCACCTCTACCATCAACAACAAGCTACCCAGCATAGTCTCACAAGTGGGGCTGATGCCTATACAACCACCACTAACAAAAACCTACTCAGTATTGTCCCACAAGTGGATGTGGGAGGTGAGTGTACACAGAACTTACTCTTACCTATAAAAGGTAGAGAGGTTGCTTCTGTGAGACACTGAGTTCAAGATCAAAAGGCAAACAAGTGAAAGTAAAAGTTAACAAGTGTGAGAGTTGAGAAAGAAATACTACTAACAAACAAAACAGAACATAGAATCCCAATCACACTAAGAAGCAAAAGAAGGTGTCCGGTACAGCGGTACTGCCCTACTACAACTCTAATTCTCGACCTCCAAATGCTCCTCCTATCTAAGGCTATTAAGGTCATGCTCTCATGGTCATATCTTCAGTGAGGTGCAGAAGCCCCATTATGCTAACATCTAAGTATTCTTTCTCAATTCCACCGGAAATCGAACACTAGAATTTAAATCCACATTAATTTCATTCCCTCCAAACAAAAAACAAGAATCATTAATTGTTCCGTTTTTTTCTTTTTCTCATGGAATTTAACTTTCATTCCCCCGTTTTTTCCAACCAAATGACCTGTTAATGTGCTTTTATGAATGCTTGTCTCTTTAGTCACTTCCTTGCATCATGTGAGTTTGCTCTTCGTTTCTTGTTATTCGTATTCACATCTTATTTCTATTTCTTAATTGCCTTGGTATCTGGAGAAATAAAAAGTGTTTATGAGGAAGAAAAATCTGGGTAGGTTGTTGAAGAGAAGAATAGTTTTCGGAAAGACTAGTATTTACTTTTTCATTTATTTTGTTGCAACCATGTTCATAATGTTGCTTGTTTTGCAGAGTTTGAACTCTGAAGACCAATTCGAGTGTCCGTGATAAGCTGTAGTCAGATAGGGCTTTGACGGAAGAGTATATCACTGTCAATAACGTTTCAGTTAATAGTGGACTTGGACTTAGGATGCCCCTCCATTTCATCTCGGCACTCTATTTGGTTTGCCTTCGTATTTAAAACTACTAAACCAGTTCTGTCCTTACATTACGTGGTTTAAAAAAATGCTCTAAGATTATTTACTATGAGTGGATGTAACCTGCTATATTTTCTGTTGTCTTTGTTTTTGAGGTATGGTACATTGCTCAATCTGGCTGTTAGGTCTCTACATCATTAATGTGACTGCTCTCCCTCTCTCTCTCTGCATCAAATTGTTTCTCAGTCTGCCTAATCCGCTTCACCCTGCTACCGTTTATCATCAATTGTTCATGTCCTTGCTATCATCTCATTACTCCGTCCAAATGAATTTGATACGCTTGAAAACAGTGATGCTAAGGTCCTCTCCCCCCACTGTCTCCGCAAATCTTCAAAGGCCATTTCTCACTACCCATCGTGCTTTGGTCAACACTACATTGGCTTCATTCATAGCTTTTGGTCAACAGTACATTGGCTTCATTGATAGCGTAGGTCATGTCGAGCATGAACACACCAGAACACCTGCAGTCTTGGTTATGTTGTATCTGGTTTTGCATCTTAGCAGCTGTGGATTCATGTTTATGGATCGGGTATGTTGCATATGTAAATATAGCCATCTTTTGTTTGTGTGTGGATGAAAACCCCATTTGTTTTTTGCCATTCCCCTTAGCCAACCAAGTTCCTGACCACTATGATGAAAGTGCATGGTTTAAGGAAAAAGAAACACAAATGCATTTGGCATTCCATGTTCCTAGTAATAGTTGGTGTGACTGGGAGCTGAGGTCCTTTGTTCTATGTAAAAGTACTCCCTTTGTCCCTCAAGCTTTGCCTCTTTCCTTTTTCATTCGTTTCAAAAAATTATGTTGAAAATATTTTTTTTCATCCGTTTCAAAAAATTATGTTGAAAATATTTTTTTTCATCCGTTTCAAAAAATTATGTTGAAAATATTATTATTTTCAACAAACTTTTACCGTCCACTTTTTATCATTTAACATTGTTTCGGTTTAGAGCATCTCCAATAGTATTGCATATATTCAGTTTTGGAGTTATACATTTTCCAATAGTATTTCATTTTCAACTGCAAATTGGGTTTTGCTGTATTTTAAACTCTAATGTGGGTTGTAATTTAGGGTACTCTATTTTTTCTTTTCTTTCATATCTTTATTACTCCATAAGAGTTTTTAAATTTTTTAAACTTACACTTTGTCTTTTTAGCTAACTTGTTTTTATTATTTACAACAAATTTTAAATTTTAAAATATAAAAAAGTAATAAGAAAATGAATGTACAAAGAAATATTATTTTGATTTTGGTGCAATGAGTTGGAGAGGGATTACTCTATATTTGATATTTGATTGAGTTTGGTGTGAATAGTTAAAGATAGTCTAAGTAATTTAGGCATCCCCCACCCCCTCTTTTTGCCACATTTGTGTTTTCAACATTCATGAATTTTTTTTATTTGTATGTTTTTATTAATTATTTGATAAAATAAAATATTCTTGACATCTCTAGTTTTGAATTTTTCATGTAATTTTTAAATATTTAATTTTTTTTTATATGAATATTTAAATAAAATGAATTGAAAAAATTTAATATTTTGGTTTGTTTTGTGAAATGTGGTAAGCATTTAGGGACGAAGGGAGTGTAATTTTGAGGTTAAAGCATCCGGAAAATATTGCTCGTCGTTGCTCATTGTGCTAATGCTTTACCAAAAAGTTACCTCTTCTATCTAGATTGTCGTTCAATGCCTTTAAGAAACGACTTAAAAATGTCGAATAATTGTTTAAAAGGAGTTTGTCACTCATCCATGTCAAATTATTTATACTCTAGAATATTTTAGATAAATTGTTAATTATACTCTGTAATTTTTTTATCAATATATAGAAAGTTAGAAAGTGAACAATGAATTTTGGATAAATGTTTATTATTTGTTCAATTTTGACTTTTTGCAGTTGATCATGTTAGATTTTGACTGATAATTAAATATTTCCTTCGCCCCTATAGATCTTTCAATTAGTTTTTTTATTTTTTCATCATAGATCTTTTCCTTATCTTTTTTAACATTTAACATATTATAACTACTTCACTTTATTTATTACACATCACTTACTCCATTTAATATACTAGGAGTTGTACTTTACAAATTTTCATTAAGGGTATTTTTATAATTTTCACCTTTTTCCAACTTTTCTTAAAATCTACAAAAAGTTAAAACAAGAACATCTTAGGGGTATGGAAGGAGTTTATAATACTCCGAAGTATATTAATTAAATAGATATAATAATATTTTGAAAATATTTTATAAAATGAATTTAATAAATTATTTAAAAAATAAATCTATATCGATTTCAAATATCAGTTTCAAATATTAAATTTATTTAATTAAAGATCAAAATTTATGAATATTTACTGCAAAAGATCTAAATTGAACAAAGCATCAACATGAAATTAATATTTAATATACAAATCATGATATGCAGAACAATCTAACAGATATAACGAATCGGAAAAATAAATAAATTGTTACCCAAACAAATGTTCATGCGAATTAGATTTTAAATGGATCAGATCTAAAATTACCAAATCTATACCTCTTTACCAGTTAGATATCTTCAATTCGAAATTTCATTTAAGCGGATACGCGCATAAATGGTAATCGAATTAACGATTATCTATCACAATTCACAACCCTAATTAAAATACCCTGGAGCATAAACAAATTGGACAATTACCCTAATTTTTTTACACCCAAAACACATATTCTATTACCCACTTCAACTCAACCTTTACAAGCATCCTGCAAATCTACCCATTTCTTGCCCTTCATTTCTACCCTGCATTTCTTTTGATGGCTGCCACCAACACTGTAAAACAAGTGTTTCTTCATTTCCTTCCCCTTTATTTTCTGCACCTCATCTCCAACTTCCTCCAAAGAATTGGCTGCCTTGAATATGCATCTGAAACTCATTTGGGCATGTTTTTCTCTCCTTGTAGCCCCGGAAAAGTTTTTATGTTCTAACACTACACGCCTTCCCACGTGCATGCCGCTCGATCCATGCATGTGAAACCTTACTTTTTTTTTAAACTTAGTTGCGTGAAATGACAAAGAAAGATGCATGAAATGACATAAATGTATGAGGAATATATTTACTTAAATACGACTAAAACATAATGAATTTTGCAATATAGGATCATATGTTTTTATTTCCCAATGTAAGATCATTAGTCATTAACCATTAGTCATTATTCAAGTAAACGTCCACCACCATTGGACATTATTCATTCCACTAAATAGGGTACTCTTTTAGAAATAAGTCCTACATGAAGAATTATTTATATGATAGTCCTATTTAGTGCAAATTTCACTAAATTAAATGTATTGATAAAAAGTGTATTGATATAATCAAGTATGGGCATGGAGAAGTGAAACCTACTGTTAGAACTGGTAGAGAAGCAAGAAAGGATTCTCTTATATATAGTCCTACCACAATCCCACAAGAAGCAGACAAAAACCAAGCACATGAACTAATTTGATCATAAATTCATAAAACTATCATTTTTACACAAAAAGTAAAATGGGAAAAAAGCAGCAGGGAAAACAGATTTACTTTATTCAGAGTTAAAAATTCATACCTCTGTTTAATTTAAAGTGTAAAATGTATTATCTATTAAGTAATACTTTCACTCTATATTGATAATGTCACTCTATTGATTTTTTTACTCATTTGATAAGATAAAATAAAATAAATAAAACATAAAATAAAATGGAATTGAATAATAGACAGTATTTTACTATTTTTTTCTAATGTTATTGTTTACTGGGTACATCCCATCCCTATTTACTTTACTGAAATGATGAAGCCTATGATCCTAGGGTACTTCTCTATCACAGTTTTGATCATTTTATTCATTTTGAATTGTCTCAAATATTTGTATTTATGTGACCAAAGTCTATTCAGACTTATCAGTTCAACAAAATAAAAAAAAAATGTTTGCACCCCATTCATACACCATATAAAAAAAGTTAATCTCACAATTATGAATACAGTTATTGAGCTCTTAAATTTGAATAAGTTCTTTTAAATCTTCCTAAGCTTGCCTAGGTAAAGGAAAAAATATACTCGTATTCCGTATGAAAAACGTGGGCAAACGAGCAAAAAAAAAAGTCCGAAAGACGTTTTTTAGTCAAACGATCACAATCCCATTTCTTACCTCGAACCAACATTTCCAAAATCATATTGGAATGGAAACTAAGCAATAATCAACAAGAAAATTCAAAATGAGACTATTATAATGAACACGCGCACACATTTGCAATCAGAATCATAACTAAATCCATGAACCATATGAATAAAAAGTGGGACCATTCTCATTAAGGTTTATATTTTTTGAAAATTAGAATCGGGTGCTTCAGAATTAGAACGAGATGTTTCTATACCTATTCAAATTGAGACCAACAAATGATAAATGATAAAAGTTATTGCCGTTATAAAAAGTTATCTCTAGATGACATATTATGACATCACCCTATGTTTAGACCCTATGATGCTTGGTTCAATCCGAAGTAATTTTTATCCCTAAATTCCGATTAACCTTCCACCGAGCACACCCCAACCCTCCAAGCCACCCCCACGTTGTCCCAGTTTTGACACTAGATTGTCACTCAATTTGGATGCCCGGTTGATTAGGGGGCGAGCAATTTCTCAGATATTAATAAAGGTATGACAAGTTTTAGAGACGAATGAATAATCGTAGACAGATCGAGTCTAATTATATGACATTAGACTTTTGAATTATTTTGAAGTTTGTGAACTAAAACATGTTTTCACATTAAGATTCAAAATGTTTGTAATGGGCAGTGTATTCCTTTATTGGTAGCAAAAATGATTTTTTGTTTGAAGCACAAAGAATGTTAAAAATCAGCAGCAATACCAAAATTGGGCAGGTCTTGAAAGCCACGCTTTAAACTTGGCATACAACTCACCGTCCAAAAACCACACTGGGAGAGCTTTCTCCTTGACCTTTGCAGTGCTCGCCCATGGTTTTGACGCTGTAAGATTTCTGTAATCTCTGCCCTCGCTTTTTCTCATTTTCTGCACAACATTTGGGAATCATACAGGTTTTTTTTTTTGTTTTTTTGGTACAAGAATCATACATAAAATTGTTTAGGGATCTGTTTGTGTTTGTTTTCTCATGTTTTTCTTGTTTGATGAGCTGTTCATGAAATTGTGATATTGAAGTGGTGTGTAATAGAGTTTCAGAATACCTAGATAATTTGTCTGCGCTCCATTTTGTAATTAATTTTGGTGTTATTGTTTTTGCTACCCGTATTGATGTAATAATCATATTATATTTTTGCATTTGGTTCTGGTTTGGGAGGGAGTGAGGTTGGATTCTGAGTTCTAACATTACAAGGGCTGTGGGGGCAGGATGATAATCCCTAGTCTGTGACAGATTTGCTTGAAATTGATGTTAGTGACATTTGAAAAACTGAAAAGGGGAGATTGCAAATGGTGCCTCTTGAAGGATTAATCTGTAGAAAAGATTGGGATCGTAAATAGATACTCCTGTGAAAGGTTCCACCATTGAATTGGCACTGAGATTAAAGTGAAATTGTGTGGTTGAATGTGATGTATAGAAATTATAAGGGCCACAGATTCTTTTCCAAAAGTGGAAAGTGGAACCTGTTCATGGGACAGAGAGAGTATTTGGTTTTTATTTCCTTAGTTGTATTTTTGAGCTATGAAGGAGGTCGCTTGTGACCGGCCGGTGGTAGCAGGGGTGGATTTGGATGTTGGTCGCTGGCATATGAGGTGGTTAGGCGATTCTGGAAAATGACTTTTGGGGAAAACATATACTAAGACTTTTCCTGGATTTCGGTTCTATTTTTCGATAACTTTAGAAGTCATTTTCCGTTTTCTCATTTCCAGGTGCGGTCAAACTTAGAAAAATCTGGAAATTAACTTTCAGAAGTCATTTTTGAGTTTCCATATGGACCCTTAAAGAGAGTTGAATGATGCAAATGGAATAATGCTTATCATGCCTGCTTTGTTGCTTGATAGTATCGACTACATTGTTGAAATTTCACTTACTCTGCTATTTTCTTTCAGTTCCCTTGATTTTTTAGTTTGTTTCCGGCCAAATGTTCTTCCAATCTCTCCTAAAAAAATATTTCCTGAACTCCTCTGTTTATTATAGGTGGGTTTGTCTCAAATCTGTTTGTTATGGTTCAAAAACTGGCTTAGAGATTATTTGCATATTTTCATATTCACTGTTAAATATGGAGTATTTGGAATAAAAGACTTGCTTCAGCTGTTCCTTTGAAAATGTAATTAAATCCGGAATCCGGGATAGAGTTGCTCTCCATATGTAAATCATTATTAAGATTACATTTTTCCAAGGGTTGCACTAGAAGTCTAGAATTTCATGACACATCTTCATGAACTATGAATTACGAGTTTAATCTTCAACAACATATTCATGCTATCTTGGACAAGGTCACAGCCATGCCTTGGTGCATGACTGCAGGCTATTTGATGATGTCATTGTTCTTTTAGATGAATTTAGAGAAGGTATAATTGTGTAACTTCTAAGCTTGGATTATGGAGTTCAACTTTAGAATTTGAGGGCTTTAAGCTAAGCATATGTAAGACATCATACATGAAATGTAGATTCTATAGAACTTATGTGGAAGGTAAGATAGACTTAAGATTTAAGGGTGTTCATTTGATAAACCTAAACCGCACCGAGATTTTGGTTTACTATATTTGTAACCAATTACTGAGCCAAAGTAGTTTGGGTTGTTCCGTAAATGCCAAAATTATTTCAGTGTTGTTTTTGTTTTTAAAATGCCAAACTGAACTTTAATAAATATAACAATTTTATAATATTATATATAAGTTTATAATATGGAAATACTGCATCATTCTCTAGAATCCAAAGGCTTCAGATTGAGCAAGTCTAAGATTGAATACTTGGATTGTTGCTTTAGTGGTTGGGTGACAAAGTCGAAAGTGGAAGTTAGGATTGATTCACATCTTGTGCCTAAGAGAGACAAGTTTTGGCAACTTGGTTTGTGATTCAGGCAGATGGGGAGATCGATGGGGATGTTGTTAATTGTATTGGAGTCGTTTGGGCAAAGTGGAAGCTTGCTTCAGGTGTCATATACAGCAAGAAGATATCGGCTTGCATGAAAGGGAAGTTCTACTCGGTCAATAGTCAGAATGGCTATGCTTTATGCAGCGGAGTGCTGGGTTTGGCTGTGAAGAAAACCCACATTCATCAACTCCATGTGGAGAGATGCGGGTGTTGCCGTGGATGTGTGGGTACAAGAAGTTAGATAAGATTTAAAGCAAAGTTATTCAGGGATGGGTGGGAGTGGCACCTATGCAGGATAAGATGCATGAAGGTAGGCTGAGATGGTTTGTGCATATGATCAAAGATACGATCTTAGAGAAGAACGTCTTGAGATCTAGGACCAGAGTAATTGGGTAGGCTGTTTGTCCTTGGTTGTAGTTTTTGTATGAATGTTTTTTGCTATTGTCTTTGTGTGCTCTCTGTGTTTGGGGTCTAGTTGCCAATGACGATTTGTGTGCTTGCTGTCTTTGTGTGCTTTTCTTTGCCCTTAGTCTTCTCTTTGCTTTTTGCTATTTGCTACTACTTTGTTTGTGCTTTATGTCTTCTTTGTTGATTTATGTTGACTATGCTTGAGTTGGAAGTCTCTTGAGAACAGCCTTTTTGGTTTTGAGTAGGGGTAACGTTTAAGGTCTGCCTACACACACCCTCCCCAGACCCTACTTTTACCCATTGTTTGGATGATAAGAAAAGAGAAGGAAAGAAAATACAAGGTGAGAAAACACACATTACGAAGCATTTTCTATCGTTTGTTTAGGTGAGAAAATGAGGGAGGAGAGAAAACTACCCGTAGTACCCACAAAAAGTTTTCTCTTCAGCATAGGTGATAAAACAGAATCATCCTCCTCCCACCACAAGATTCTTATGTTTCCATTTTTTTCATCTCTTTTCTCCATTTTCTTATCATTTTCTATCAATCCAAACACTAATTTTTTCTCTTCAATTTCTTTCCTCTCATTTTCTCTCCCCATCCAAACAAAGCATTAGTGATTAGTGGGATTTTATTGGGTTTGTTGTTTGTTGTTATATATACATTTATATGTATAATTATTATGTGTGCGTGTATTAGGCATTTAGGTGCAACTGAATTACCAAAAAATGTCTTCGGTTGGTTTAGGCTATCCGACATGAGGAAAGATCTTGTTCGTTATCGTATTTTGGCTCTATTATTGCTGATTGTATGGCACTCATGGGGTGCTTTGAGTATGTGTCTTTGGGTGACTTCTCCTTTCAGTCTAATGAGTTTCACTATGTTCAACTCATTCTATTCAACGAACAACGAATTGTTACACTCATTCGCCCGTAACAACTAGTGTTGAAAACTGGTTTTTGTTTGTCGTGCGTGTAAGGTTTTGGCTATGCATGTTCATGTCGGAACAACGTCATGGGAGGCTGTTCCCCCGACTTTCATTCTTTCTCTATTAAGTTAATGGATGTGTTTTTTCCTTCAAATAAAATTACCAAAAACTGTATACCGAATCAAATATTGAAATTTTGGGTAGTAGACCCTGATTACTGAACAATTTAATATTTGTTACATACCAAATTCTCGGTTTCAGTTAGGTTTGTTCGGTATTACCTAACAGTTCGCATTCCTATTATGATTAGAGCATTAGAGTTAGAAAGTACAAGGAAATAGAGTATTCAGACTTTTCACTGTTTAGGTTGTATGGTTCAACGTGATGAAGAATTTGATGCGGACTTTGCGCTTAGAAATGTGGCACGATGGAAGAAGTTTAGGAGTGCAAGGCAAATCGTGGGTGGTAAAATATAACCACTTGCACTGTCAAGAAATATTTTATAGAGTAGCTATAGGCACACTTTATTGTATTCACTAGAGTGCTGGACGGTGGAATATCAATATGTATATAAGATCTCAATAACTACAGTGATAACGATGTTGAGATGGATTTGTGGTCAAAATTAAGGAGAGACTAAGAATAAGGTGATAACAGTGAAAAGTACGAGTAACCTCATTTATGGGCACAATGATGGAAAAGTAGAAAGCTATTTGAGATGGTCTCTAGAGACGGTTGACGTATGCACTTATTAAAAGCTTTAAAGACATGAAAATACAAATAAAAGGGGCTGAGAAACATAAAAGATGATGTGGACAGAAACATTGAGATGAATCCCCATGAGGTGATGAGTATTAAGCATAATGAGGACACGTCTTTCAACACGAACAAGTGGTCTCACTTAATTTATATAGCCTACCAACCTTGTCTAAAAAGTATGGTCTGGTTATATTCTTGGATGTTTATCTAATTTGATTCATCATGGTTGCATGACCAAGTATTGATCAAATGATGTGTCGATGAACTTTTGTTTCTTCTTTCTTCCGTTGTGGAAATGAGGTAAGAATCAAATTGACTAGTGATGCTTGTCTCTTGCATACTTTTAATATTTTTTGTTTTTTGTTATTGTTTAGGGGATAGTAGGATTTCTTGTTATTTCCTTTTTGAGACCACACAAAGGAGATACATTTTAATGTTCTTTTTTACATTAAGGTTACCTAATACTTACCTTTTCTATCTCTTCAGTTAGTCGGTAGTGTGGAAAAGATCATCTGATGGTACATTGGTACTTTGGCAATCATCTTTTGCATAATTGCATTTTGATCCCTAAAGTTCAAAAGATTATCAGTAAGCCCATTTTTTTAGATTTGTTTGTAAGGACTGGAAATAATACATTTTCAAGAGTTTCTGCATGGTTTGATTGTTATGCTCATTGAGTTTTCCTTGCCTAGATGTGTTCAATCTGATCTCTTTTTCCCATTTGTCATTTGGGATTTCCGAACACGCTATCATATGTGGCTGGTTTTTAAGTGCTTAGCATTGGAGAATGGGCTCACAGCATGACCAACACCTTGTCGAAAGATGCAGAGAATCTGCGTGTGTGGAATCGAAAGCTGATGATGGCCTCAGCCTGTGTTCCTTAGATCCTCCAAGCACTTCTCAGTTATCAGCTCTTGGAGCTATTTCAGGAAGGTTTAATCCTGCTGTATACTACAAGAGAAAGTTCCGGAAAAACATCTTTTCTACTTGCGCCCCCCAATCATTAGCTAAAGTCAAATGTGTTGGTGGTTGTGATTATGCCATTTGTTCCGAAGCTCTTTCAAGGGGTGGGACGGAACACAAACTGTTTGAATTGGAGGTCGACATAAATGCAAGTAGATATTCAAGTAGCCCCCCTGTAGAATGCAATGCAGATCCACTCCTCTCTAAGTCAGAATCTTCTAATGGATGCCATGATGGGGGCCATCATTGTTCAGAAGAAGCTGCTAAAAGTGATACAGTCAGTTTATTGAACCCATGCCTAAATGAATTTTTTTCATCTTCTGAGTCAAATTTGAATCATCGTTCAGCTTTTCTAAATAGTGATGTGGATGGTGCTGGTGAGTGCTCTTCTTCTGGTGCACTGTTCACTGAAGAACTGCATGATGATATGCCAGAAAGGGATATATGCATTTCAGTTCTTAAAAAGCATGGGCTGCTTACGAGGATTAATATGGATCAGGTTTCCACTACTACCAGTAACTGCTGTCTAGTCCCATGCAAGGTCTGTGGCTGTTCAGATACTACACTAAAAATGTTGATTTGTGATAATTGCAATGACGCATTCCATCTCTCTTGCTGCAATCCTCGTGTAAAGAAAGTGCCATATGGTGAGTGGTTTTGCCTCTCTTGCCTAAGAAAGAAGAGAAAACTACTGAGGGAGAATTCAAGCAGTAAAACTTTACATGTTATAGATGAAGCCGGTGGCTGCAACAACATATTGTCTAAAGGAGAACCCAAACACTTAGATTCCATGTTGAGAGGGAGAGAACCATATCACTCTTCTCCTCGCATTGGTGATCAGTTTCAAGCTGACGTTCCTGTCTGGGATGGTCCTGTCAATGAGTACGTTCTGTTATTACCTTTTTTTATTGATTATTGTTGTGGATCTCTTTATTGAAGACAAAAATGTGCTATGATTTAAACAGGCGTATGAGCCTCACATCTTTAAACAATCACCGAAACTGCTTCACTTTATTCTATGCTCTGATTTGTGGGATGCACTTGCTTGAATTTTACATGTTTGTGGAGCTATTCCATTACATTATGTTAAAACATTGTGATATTAGGAGGCTAGCGAGTGACACTAGTAAGCTTCCACCTGCTAGATAGTGGAAGCAATATACGGAACTAATAGTAGGAAAATAATAGTTATATGAATACAACTCCAACCGTCCCAAAATAAGGTTCATAATTCGGTTTACGATGTTTGGCTGAAGTTATTTTCAAGTCAATTTGTTTAAGAAATGGTGTAGAATGAAAAATTAAATGTATATATTTAAAACCACATCAAAAGTTTTACAAAACAATAGGTGTCACAATTATATTTTATCAAATTATAAATGAATATTTGTAAGGAAAAAAGATATAGTTTGACCTATGAATAGTTATGTCACTATGTGGAACTTTATTTTGGGACAGATGGAGTAGTACTTATGATGATATTAATTGATATCAACAAATGAGAACACACCATTACTCAGGCATAAGGAAGGTATTTGAGAGCTTGGGAAGGTGCAAGGAAGGTATTAGGAAGTGAGCTAGGTAGGTGTTGAGCCATACGGGATCACCAACTATCTGGGTCTGGCCAAACGCTGATAGTTGATCCGGGCTGAACGGGACTGCCAGATACATGAGCTGAACGGGATTTCCTGATATTTAAGATGAATGGGATTGCCATGTATTTGAGCTGGGACCATACGGGACTGCAGATATTGAATCAGTGATGTCATATATTTCTACGAGTAGAACATAACTGAACTACATTTTCAAGCACCTCCCTTTTATCTCCCTCTTCTTCCTTTTTTTTTAAATTTTAAATAATATTTGTTCAAGATATTTTAAACAGCCCTCAAGTAAAAATACTGTTTACCCAAAGGCTTTTATTTTCCAAAAGTACTGTTCCCTCAACCCCTCAAAGCGTCAAAGGCATTTATTGCCCAGCACTTCATCAAAACTTTCTAATGTGTAGTACTTATGATTATATAAATTGATAACAACACATGAGAAGAATACTCCATTAAATAGGTAAAGGGGAGCTTATGAATGTGTTAGGAAGCGAGCTAGGAAGGTGGCGTGTGTGGATGAGTTGTAAAGTATACTATTTCCTAATATTTCAACATCTACCATAATGTGCATGCGAGAATTTTAGTGCTGTTAATTTTTCAACACGACACATGAAGCATGAGAGGACTGACATGTCTAAAATTAAGAAATGTCATGCTTGGCACACATATTCCACCTCTTAGTTGCACTCAGAAAAAGAAAGAACTGTGATGGGAAATGAGATGGCTGTTTAAGGTTCTCAGAAAGCTTTCTACTATAGTACTTCTCAAAGTCCGCAAGATAGATTCATAACAACTAACATGTGCATGAATCTGTTTTGAATACCATCTCATACCAACACTATAATGTTATGTATTTTGTATACTTGTATTCTATTTATTACTCTGTTAATGCAAATTCATGTATACTGTGATGTGTGTCGCATTCTGTTTACCATTCTGTGTTTATGCAAATACATGTAACATTGTACATTATTTCACTTTCTTAGATTTATGTGTGCTTGCATTGGATTTCAAATATTCCTGTGTAAATTCTATTTTGGTTCTTCATACCTGATGCAGTGAGGCTAGTCCTACCACTCAACCAGTCGAAATGGATGCTTTTGCAAGCTTGCACGTAAGATTTATTTTGAAATTTATTTTTTGTTCCAATTGGTTTCAAGATCTATAAAAGTTAAGATGTTTTTGCAGGAAAGCAATGTGAACAAGCCTTTTAGAATCAGCTCTATTGGGAATTGGCTACAATGCCAGGAGGTTATATTAGGAATTGGGGAGGGTGTTGATGGAACTATCTGTGGGAAATGGCGCAGGTAAAAAAATTATCTTTCTAAATTTTTTTGCATACTCAAGTGTGTGGAATCTTTTAATTTCTGGCAATATCTATTTATAATAGACCAAAGCACATATACCCTACAGGAGACATTTATAATAAGAATGTCAGCACAGTTTGTTTTGTTCTTGCTCCTGAATGTTATTATGTAGCCTATAGTGTGCCTAAGTCTGCTGTATAGTGTGATTTAGTCTGCTGTATTTGCTGGGAGTGTGGGCTTTCTTCTTAATGCATTCAACACTTCCCTTCAAGCTGGAACATGTAGTTCTAATGCTCCAAACTTTTCAATTTTAGGTCCTCTAGGATGAAATGGTTGTAATAATACATTCATGAATAACAATCCCTAACATTTCAAGATACGTAGTCTTAACATCTTCATGGTAGAGGTTGGCCTCAATGCATTGAAGTACAGAAATTTTTTGGTAGGGATTGGTATTAACGGGCACAGTCCTTTTTAGCAAAATTTGGTAGGAGGAAAATCACTTTGCTACTGATCTATAAAAGAAACACAAGATTGTGCAAACTACAGTGGGATAAAACTTATAAGACATCATGAAGTTATGTGTGTGAATGAGAACAGTCCTTGGAGAAATGTATTGGTATACCAGAGAATCAGTTTCAACTTATCATGGACAACTGAGGTGATCAGTCTTTAAAATCATCTAATGGAATATTATTAGGTTTGTACATTTTATGTAGATTTTGAGAAATCTTACAACCAGTGGGCGTAATTTGGTGGGCTATGACAAAGACAATCCAATTATTAAATAATGCATATTTTGCATACCAATTTTCCATATTTGGGAGGTTAATATTCTGTTGCAGTTTCAATGATATTATTCCAGCACTAATCTTTTGTTTAATTGACCCCTTTGTTGCCTTTTTTTGCCATCACTTACGTATGTTAGGTGTACATTGCATGGATGTCTCACTGTCTCTCATACTACATATAATTGTCTCAACTTGGATCATTTTGAACTCTGGTCCAATTAATATTTAATCCCAACAGAGGGTTTTGTTACAGGGCACCACTTTTTGAAGTTCAGACAGAGAATTGGGAGTGTTTTGGATCTGTTCTTTGGGATCCAGCACATGCTGACTGTGCTGTACCTCAGGTACATTAATCCATTGTTTTTTATTCTTTAATCTTTCTTACGCAAGTTATTTTGGCACACAATTCCTTCATTGTATCTGTTTCTCTTCTCCCTTTTGATGAAAATACGCTTAATTGAGTTCCATGANCAACCCCCCCCCCCCCCAATTTTAACATTATTTGCAGTTCAGGTTTTACTACATTTAGGATGTCCCCGAGTTCCTATTTTTTTACATGAATCACTCTTCTAATTGAGCTTTGCATCACGATATGCACTGTTTAGGACATGTCAACATATATATTATTTCCCTTGCAATCAAAACTAGGAGAAATTAAAGAAATCTAGGCAGGAAACTTGAGCTGGGAGCCTGGGACATCGGAAATAACATTAGACAATTTTCTTTGTCAATGTGCTGTCCTAGGCTCCTAGCTACTATAATTCTTGGATATCTTGTCTCGTCCAATTGTCTTTTATAGTGATGCTATCTATTGAGTGATTGACCCATCTTAAGAATCTTGAAAGTTGGCTTCTGCCTCTTTCGTAACCTTAAAGCGTTTTGATTATAAAAAATATATGATCCGTGCTACTGCTTTTGTAGTAGAGAAGCTTCGATGTGCTGTACGCCAAGGCTGAACAAACACTTCTGTTCTCCCCTTCGCTCTACTATTTTCTTCTATTTTTTCACTTTTCTGCATTTTCGTCATGCTTGTCTATTATGTCTCTGAGGCATCATTTTTGGCACATCTCTCCTTCAAATTTTGTGACATGTCTTTTGTTTCAGGAGCTAGAAACAGAAGAAGTTCTAAAACAATTGAAGTACGTAGAGATGGTAAGTGTCAATCATCTTTGATAGCATTTTATTTTATTATATTTGGTTTATATTTATGAGTTTTATTAGTTATATATAGGAGTGTTAAGGCATAAGTCTCCCTCTCTCTTTATCTCTCTCTCTCTCTCTCACACACACACACACACACACATTAGTATGTGTTTTTTTGTGCTCTACACAATGACTTATATATTGAGCAAACAAATAATCTGCTATTCTAATCCATCTTGCTTCAAGATTTTTTGGTGAAACCTTATATTCCTCCCTTACAATCACAAGCGTTAGTTGTTCCTTGCAAGTATGGGAAGGGAAATGAAGAGTGGGACCGATGGACTACTCCCAACCTCCCTATGTTCTAGTTAACACATAACAACCCAGTAAACTGCCAACTCCGTTAGGGTTTTAGGGCCAAGATGTACTCTTACCACTGTAAAAAAAACACAATTGTTTCTGTTAGACCCTTAATGCATTCTGCTGCATTTACTGCCCAAAACATCATTGAGAAGCAAAGGACGTCTAATGTGTTACTTTGACTTAAACCATTATATAGCCAAAGCTAAAACATTGTAAACCGTGATTCTTTTAGCTCCATTGGCTAAAGATACACACTCAGTATGTGCTACTTGATTCACAAAGATATTACTCTCCGGAATGGGAAAAAGAGCAAAACAAATGTTTCGGTTATAGTGATTGAGTAAGGATTCATTTTAGATTTTGACTTGATGACAATTGAAATGAACAGTTTGCAAAACACTTCTTGCTTTCCAGCTGAGATAGAACGTCTGTGGCAATGTTTTAGTATTGGACGCATACTCGACTAAATCAAAATGACCCATTAAACTTTCCTTGATTCTTACTCTGTCACGTTTTGGACAGTGAATGCGACTATGCATCTAGGGTCTAACGGAAAAAACCTCTGTTTTTACACGAATAAGACTGCATACATCTTGACTTCTCAAATTTGGAATTATACTAGGTTGTTTTAGTTTAGAATATTTATGGCAGCTTGACTAACAAACATACATTATTCTGATCAGTTGAGACCACGGCTTGATGCGAAGAGGCGCAAGTTGGACTGCACCAAGCATAGCAGTGACTTGCAGAGTTGTACAGAGACTTGAAAATATTGTGGAGTCCCGGGAGCGTGCAGATATTTGAAGTATTAACATGTATACTATAATGCCCTTGAGTTGAACAGTCGCCAACACGGGTCAAAATGACGAAGGTTGCCAATTCTTTTTTTGTTTCAAACGGCGCTAACTTGTCTTGACTTAACCCTTTATGATATGATATTTGGATCCGTTTGAACAACTTATGATTTAAATGTGGGTAAATTTGAAGAGGAAGAAGAAAGTGATCCCATGTCATTTAGTCTGTGAGCTTAAAATGATCAGGCCTGTTTGGGCATGTTTATTGTCAAGAGATGATTGTCCTTTTTTTTGGGGTTTGAATCAGGGTCTTTATATAACAACCATGAACCATGCCAGGTGCACACCAAAGAACGTACTCCAAGTTTTACACCATAGGTGTGCGCCAGCACTTGGATTATTCACGTTGTACAAAATACTAGTGCGGTCGGAAAATTGTGCACTAGTGTTTTGTGTTGTGTGAACCGTCAAAGTATCGGTGCGCACCTGTAGCGTACAACCCTGGGTGTAAAGGTAGCTTTAGAGCTTGTTCTCAGAAACAGATTTAAATATAACTATATTCAGTTCAGGTTAGATCAAAATATAATTTATTCCCATCAGATTATAATTCAATCATATCAGGTAAAAAGAGCACGCCTTTATTCTTCGTATAACCCTCCCTCTTCCTTTTTTAGGCAAAGAGTAAGCTTTGTTACACCGTGCTTGTAACACTCAAAATGGAACAATACACAATGGTCTAGGAGATGTAAGCATAGCCTTTATTCTTAAAGGTTGTTGTTGAGAGTCCTTGAGTGTAGTGCTCCAAGGAAAGTGGAATTACTGTATAGTTTTATGTTATCCACATGAAGGAGTGTGGTGGGGTACAGAATATAGATGGGTATATTTTGGTGTAATCTAGCATTTTTGATAATATTATAGAGTGCTGGTGCAACTTATTTTTGTTAGTTATTTAATAATATAATATAGTCTTGTCGCTTTTTGTTTTATATAATTTTTGTTTTAGTTTTTAAACATATAAATTTAGCTTTTTTAATTTTTACATCTACAATCAAATAAATTGAATGAAAATAAAGTCGGTCAAACTTTGTAAACAGAAACGGGAAGAACATTTTAGGACGATTGGGCTATGGAGTATTTGAGAACTATTTCATAATAAGTACTTTGTGCACTATGGGGAGGGTGTTGACACGCAGGGGAGGGATAAGAGTAGGTGGCGAGTGGCGAAGGATGGTGGAGAGGGGGTGGCGTTGGGAGTCGAGGTCGGGTGGTGGGTGAACAAGGGGCTGGTGGATGGAGGAGGCGTCGTGGGGAGGTGTGAGTGGCGAGTGACTGGGTGTGGGGTAAGTGGTAAAAAATATTTTTCTACCACTTATATCATCAAACACACATCATATGTCTTTTAAAATCTTTTTCTTTTAAATTTTTAATAGATTTAAGAATGAGATAATTTTGTGTCAACTTTTAAAAAAATTTTCTTGATGTGATGAGTAAAAAAGTATGATACGATGTACGGAGTATATATATTAATTTGAATAGATTTTATGTGATAAATAGGATAAAAAGTAATAGGGGTATAAAATAGTTTTTAATAGAATATTTTTTTAGAGACATGTGAAAATAAAAAGAAGAAAAGTTCTAAAGGACAAACGGAGTAATAAGTGACTAACTAGATTTAGTACCCCCATGATTTGAAAAATAGACATACATGTCACATTGATTTCAAAACTCATTTCTAAAATACCAATGGTTTTAAAACCTTGAGCAGACGTCCCTTTCAATTATTTTTCGTTCATTTTTCGGTGGAGAGGACCATTGATGCCTAATTGTCAAACCACCATGGGCATCAAAATTCAATATCTTATTCTCTGTTCATTTTTATTTTTTAAGAAATTGTTCTTTATAATGCTTTTAAAAATCAAAAGTGTTTGTGTTTGAAATAAAAATAAATGAAATAAAAGAAACTAACATATACGTGCAAATAAGGTTCTTTTTAGGACGTGTAAAAATTTTAATTTTTTAGATGTTCCAAAACCTTATTCTTTTTAATTTTTAAAATAAAAAGAGGAAAATGTTTTTAAAAAGTGAGATTTTGACATCAGTAAAAAAAAATTTCCTTGTTCTTTTCAGTCTTCCTAAAATTTGAAATTTTCAAACATTCCAAAAAGAATTGTATGCGCCCACTTCATGACTATGTTCTTACGTTGTACCTTTAAAAGTGTTTTTTGTATATATTTTTTCACTTGTTTCACTTTTATTTTATTTCCTTTTTCTATTTTTTATTTTCTTATTATTTTGGAAAACAAAAATTGAAACTTTTTAACTTGGTAAATGAAGTATATAAAAATTTATTTATTTTTTCAATTATTTTTCTTTTAAACACTAACAATTTTGAAAGCTTAAAATATTGTAAAGGATAATTTTCAAAAAATAAAAAAATGAATGGAAATGAGGATTGTGAGATCTTACATTCCTTTATTTGAAAAATATGCATCAATGCTTCTTTTTTATCAAAAAAGTAAACAGAAAATAATCGAAAATGGTGATCGTGTAATATTTTGAAATTATATAAATGTTAAAAAATTTGAAAACAAAATTAAAGAAATACTCTCTTCATCCACAAATACATTTCACGTTTACTATTCACTATTTCAAACTTTATTCACTTTGATTATCTTTTTTCTTCACCCATTTGATAAAATAATATAGTCAGTCACCTCTAGTTTTGTAGATCTTTTGATATAGTTTTTTAATATGTAATTTTATTTTTAAATTTTACACCATTTTTCATATAAAATGATTTGAAAATAACTTCAGTTAAGCATCATAACACGCAACGAAAAGTTTATTTATGGGCGGAGGGAGTATTGATTTCACTACGAGATACACTAGAACTATTAGGTCCTTAATAATTTTGTATTAAAACTTTTAGAAAACAATATTTCCTTTGAACCAAAAATACGCTTAAGGTTATTTTTTCTTCACCTGATCTGAATAGTTATGATTTGTTTGAAATAAATTTTACCTGATCTGAATGATTATGATATGTTTGAAATAAATTTTAATCTAATCTAATTCCAATAAAAAATAATATTCCCTCTGTCCCCAGCTTGATTACAAATTGGGGTTTACGAGAAAAAATATCTCATCGAATAAGATATAAAATTTATATATTAAAAAACTACGTCAAAAGTTCTACAAAATAAGAAGAGGCATGAATATTTTATTTAATCAAATACTTAATAAAATTAAATAAACAAACAAAAATTATTAAGAGGAGAAAAAAAAATTTATAATGAAATTGGAGAGGGAGGGAGTAATTAATAAGAATAAACACTCTTATTATTTTGAGAAAGGTACATTTGCTTATTTGGTACTCGGTAGTCGGTACTATGGAACAAATTTGTCAATATAATTTGGCCGGTATTTGAGCATGCGCATTTAATTACAGAGTATTAAACCTGCCCAATAGAGGATAAGTGAAAACGAGCACGGCAAAATGGGTGTCGCCACCGCAACCACCATCCCCACCTCCACCTGCGACGGCGATTCGGAACGTACGGGTCTGCTAAACCCCAAGATTCCCCGGGACTCTTTCCACTTGGGTTACATCATCTACTTCACCCTCGGCGCCGGCTACCTCCTTCCATGGAACGCATTCGTCACCGCCGTGGATTACTTCTCCTACTTCTACCCGGGCGAATCCGTGGACCGGGTTTTCGCCGTCGTCTACATGGTGGTGGGCCTGGTTTGCCTTCTTCTGATTATAGCATTGGCGCAGAAAACCAACTCCTTCGTCCGGATAAACGTGGGTCTGGCTCTGTTTGTGGCGGCGCTGGTGGCCGTTCCGTTGATGGACGTGTTCTATGTTAAGGGTGAGGTTGGGGTCCCCGGCGGGTACTATGTGTCGGTGGCTCTGGTGGGGATTTGTGGGATTGCCGATGGGTTGGTTCAGAGCGGTGTAATTGGAGCCGCCGGAGAGTTGCCTGACAGGTATATGCAGGCTGTGGTTGCTGGCACTGCCGCTTCTGGTATTCCCTTCTTCTTCTTCTTCAATTATTTTGGTCCCTTTTAATATCTCTGGTTTTGGAAATTTCTTATTGGACCATTGTCTTTTATCATTTATAATCTCTTGGTATTTTGAATCATTTATGTCTTAGTGTGTTGTAACTTCACATTTGCTTATTAAGGTTTGGGGTTTTTAAAATTGTTTCTCTGAAGTATAGTGTTTTTTATTTGCTTATTTTTGCATCCGAAGCTAGATTGAATATAGAGAAATAAAAAAAAAAGGTTTCCTTGTTTTTATATACTCCGTATATAGGTGGTATGCATAAATTTGTATTGGAAGCTTATGGTGCAGGTCCTTTTAACTCGGATATGTCGATGGATCTATCCTTCTAGCTTAAGATTTCTAACTTCTAGGTTTGATTTAAGCGTGCTTGTTTTCGGGATGCACATAAAGTGTACATCTACCCTTAAATACCCTTTGAGCCAAAGTTTTCAATGTATTGAAAGGCATTTGGAAAATTATTACCTACTCTCTATTGTACTGCGTATATCACAAGAATCACATTAGCATTGCTGCCAACTTGTTGCAACATGATCTCACTTTTGATTCTGCAACACATTAACATTTATCTGCACTGTCCGCAATGTGTTCTTGTCTGGTCAAACAGTTTTTTTCAGATGATTTAATGGTGAACTACATTGATTTGCCACAGAGCTCAATTTATAATGAAATGGTTTCCAGTATGAAAGTGTTCTGTTCAAAAGCCTTTTGGAACAGTCTCTCTACTCCATGGAGTAGAGGTAAGGTTTGTGTACCCCTTGCCCCAATACCCTACTCTTGAGTGGGACATATTTGTTCTTTATGAACTATCAAAACCTTAGGGGAGCATCATGTTTTTGTTCGTGCAGCCCATTTTGTTATTTACCTGTCTAAAAGAGTCATGTTCCTTCTCATTTATGATTTTCCCCTTCTTTTTTTCGGGATTAAAAATAATGTGATCATGCCATTTCTTGAAGGCATCCTTGTGTCTCTGCTGCGAATTCTGACTAAAGCGATGTATCCACAAGATGCTCAAGGGCTGAGAAAAAGCGCAAACCTTTATTTCATTGTCAGCATTGCAGTGATGGTATTGTGCATTCTTTTTTACAACATCGCACATAAACTTCCCGTAATTCAATACTACAATGAACTTAAAGCTCGGGCAGTGGACGAAGAGAGAGAAGAAAAGGGCAACTTGAGCACCAAGTTATGGATACAAACCTTGTGGAATGTCATTGGGACCATAAAGTGGTACGGCTTTAGCATCCTTGCTATTTACATTGTCACATTATGCATTTTCCCAGGATACATAACAGAGGACGTGCACTCTAAGATCCTCAATGACTGGTATCCTGTCATGTTAATCACATGCTACAACGTCTTTGATTTGGTTGGCAAGTCCCTAACTGCTGTCTATACAATTGGGGACACAAAGACTGCAATCGCCTCTTCTTTTGCTAGGCTGTTGTTTCTCCCTCTTTTCTACGGGTGCCTGCACGGGCCCCGGGTCTTTAGGACTGAGGTTCCGGTCACCGTACTGACCTGTCTTTTGGGACTCACAAACGGATACCTAACCAGTGTGTTGTTCATCCTGGCTCCCAAAACCGTCCTGCTCCAGCACGCGGAGACAGCGGGCTTAGTTCTTGTGTTGTTCTTGGTGGTTGGTCTGGCATCTGGTTCTGTGTTGTCTTGGTTTTGGGTCATATAGCAAATTGTCAAATTCCACAGCTTGTTCAATTGTATCATTGTTTCACTCTTAGCAATGCTTTTGTGTGATTGTGAATGTGTATCTTTATATCATGCCAAGATGCTTGATGGACTGTATTAGCACTAATGGTGCTGGTGATGTTTTGGCATCTCTCTGGAATAATGAGTGAGTGGTCTTTGGATTTGAGAAGTGAGTGTTGCAGTTTATACAGTACATAAATCTTGTTGGGATAAAAAAACCAAGGACCGTGCTAGGGTAACTCCACATGGGTGATTTCATGTTTTGCATGCGTCCACTGTGTGACACAGACGATTATCGTTTGGGTATGTCTGCGCAAAGCATGAGGTCACCCTAGTTTTTTTCTAAAAACCAAACACTTTTTGTCTAAATATTTTACTCTACAAATCACAACTCCCTCCCCAATCCTTCATCAATTGTATTTCAATTTTTTAATCATCTTACTCCAGTCAAGTACTATATTTTTTTCTGCAATTTATTTTTGTTATGGCTCCTTCAACTTCTTTGGGTAAAGCAGAACAATTCTTTTAATTTGGTGATGAAAGTGGCACAAATTCTTTAGGCGGTTACATGTTTATACTATTCAATTAAGTGTTTATATTCTTGAAAATTGGATTTATTGGACTGAGGTTTGTAAGTACATAGTGAAAAAAAGTACTCTACAAGAAAGAGTATATAAGTCAATTCCTTATCGTTTGGACAAAGTTTCCAAGGCAGTCCAACTTTTTTTTTTTCGCCACATTCGCTTGTTGATTTTTTGGTTTTGCGACTAATTTTTTTTCTTTTGAGTTAATTCACTTTTTTTACTGTGTAAGTTTAGGGAATATCCCAATCACAGCTCCGAAATTTATATCTATGAATTGTAAGAGCCAAGTTATAAAGTTTGTAATCACTTGTTATAACCGGTAGGATTTAAACTGGTTTATTTAAAATACTTTTTGTTGATCTGACCTTTAATATCTATGTGACCCGGTTTTTATACTACTTACGCTCTAGAGTGTTTTTATTTTTACAATCAAAATTGATAAAGTTTGGTCATTAACTAAATAAAGTTTATATTACAAGAATAACTTATGAGTAATTATCTTTTTGCTTGAACGTGATGGTAAGAAGTATAAAAACATTGGAAGAAAATAACAGCATGTACTTTATTGTTTGAAAAAAGAGTTAGATGTTAAAATAAACTAAAAAAACTAGAAGTAATTAGAAGGAAGTGAGAAAAAAATGGAACACACGAAGACTGGAGAAATTAGAAACAACTGAAAAAACTAGAAGGAAATCGAAAAAACTAAAAGAACAAGGAAGAAACTGAAATTACCGAAAAGAGTTGTATTGGAAAAAGTTGAAAAGAATTGAAAAATTTTGTGGAAAAAGAAAAATGTTGGAATAAACATTATATTTTTGAAATAATAGAATGAAAAATAAAATCATAATAAATGTTAAATCTTTACTTTTGTGGAGATCCCTACATACTTTTGGACCATTTTTTCTTTTTCATATTTTGTAGGTAGTAATATATTTACTATTTTATAATTTAAAATATTTATGCTTTCCCCAAGCCATTTTAGATTAATAAAAAAAGCAATTTTATCCATAGTTTTTGGAACATAAATTAGTGTCGTGTAAATTAATATATAAAATGTATTATTTATATTTAAAAGGACTCGAAAATAATAATGAGTGTGAATTGAAAAATCAGTGATATGAAAAAAATAGACAAATTGAAATAAATTATAAAAAAATTGTAATAATAATAATAATAATAATAATAACAATAATAATAGTAATAGAAGAAGTTGGAAGAAACTAGAAAAAAATAAGAAAAACTCAAATGAACTGGAAAACTTTAAACAACTAGAAAAAACTAGGAGGAATCTGAAAAACTTAAAGTTTAGAGTTTAAGCTTAAAAGAACAGGCTGAAAAAAGAGTTGGAGCTCAAAAAAATGAAAGAATTAGATGCAATATTTGGTTGAAGGATAATATTTTTCTGGAAAACCATTCTTTAGGAGAAAATGATTTCCACAAAAAATTATTACCCCCTAATTTGTTTTCTAAACAACCACTTATTAAAAAATGATTTTCTAAGAAATGGTTATTTTTCATTATTTGTTAAGAATTTTTTATATGAATACATTGGTGATATTTGAATAAAAACTAAAGATGTTTTGAGATAACTTAAAAATTATTTTAGGTATCATATGCGATCTATACCAAATTTACATTACAGAATTTAATTCTATAGGGTTTGGAAAGGAAGGGGATGAAGATTTTTACTTTGTAAAATCAGGGGACTTGAGGAGTCAGTATAAATAGAAATTTCCCTTATGCTCCGTTTGGTATACGGAATTCAAATTATGAAATTGGGAATAATAATTCCAATTCTACTGTTTGGTAACACAAAAATATGTAGATTTGGAATTGGTGGCGCCAAAAAGGAATTGGAATTGGAGAATTCGATTCCACCCAAATCAATTCCATAAAATTTTAACTCTCAATTCAATTCCAATTCCGTCAATTCCGTGTACCAAACGGACCCTTCGCCTAAAACTATAATTTATCAAAAATATTCTCTATAACTTTTTAAACCAAACATAAAAAATTTGAATGGAGACTTTTTGAATTTTTTTCCCCAACCAAATGAGTCCCAAAAGTTAAAAGTTAAGGGAATAAAACCTTGAAAAATCAGAAATAATTTACAAAATCAATAAATTTTGTTTAATCCAGATTAAAATGTCCAGAGTAATTAGTACAATAAAAATGGAAAAAATTACCTAAAAATCATTTGAGGGATGCTAGGGGTACACCAAAAGTGTATCCCAAATGTACACCACTCACTTTTCTATCACACATTTTTATTTATTTATTTTTTGTTTAATTTATTTGCCAATATATGTGGCATTGGAGGAGGTGGTGTAATTTATTTGCCAATATATGTAACATTGGAGGCGGTGGTGTAATTTATTTGCCAATATATGTGACATTGGAGAAGGTGAGGTATATTTAAGATACATAGTGTCTCCTTTAAAATCATTTTCCAAACACACCCAAAACCTATAAAAATTGGCGTGGTGGTCCTCGGAGGGAGTGAAAACCACTTTATCCATCACTTCATCCACATGGTCCACATCAAACATAGACTTCACCGGACAAAGGCTATTTCCGTCAAATTTCTCTCATTCAAAGCCAAATCGAATCAGCCAAAGCCCCCCCCCCTCCTGCCCTCAACCTCGTTCTTCATCTTGTTCCACAACGCTTTTCGCACAATCTCTCTCTCTCTCTCTCTCTCTCTCTGAAGTTACGCTTCAAAAACCCTTTCCCTGCTTCAATTTCGCCGCAATTCTCTGAAAAATTCGATTCATAATTTGTTTGTTCATCTCCGTACATGTTCCATTTCCGCGTTTCTGATTAGAGGGAGAGTGCGGGAGCTCGAGTTTGACGATTTCTAGCGCTCCCGCATAATGCTTGTTGAATTGCAGAGAATTCGCCGGAATTGGTGGCCGGAGTTGGTCTCGGTTTAGCTGGGAAGTGGGAATGGAGTCTTCCAGGGCTAATAGAGCTTTTCCTTTTTACATAGATCTCAATGAGATCCCTCTGTCTTCGCCTAGGGGAGGAGATGAGGAAAACGCGGTGTTTTCAGTTGACCAGCCGTCGTCCGGAGCTGCTGCCCGAGTGCAGAGTGTGGACACTAGGCCTGCTGTGTCTAGGGGGTCTGAGGACGCCGGTCTGCTTTGCTCTTCGTGTGAGCTTCGGAGGAGAGGCGGGGAAAAGGAGTGGATGTGTTTGGGGTGTTTGATCCGGCAGCGTAGTGTAGGAGGAAATGCAGGTGGTTGTGGAAGTAGAGGCTTTGGAGAGGGCAGAGACATGGGGGTTTTAGGCCTGGATATTAATGCGCCCCCTCCAGGGGAGCTGGAGCTTGAAGGTTTTGTTGTTGACTTGAATGAAGATGCATCAGTGGGGCGGCGGCATGGCCAGCTTGACAGCGGCAAGTACGATTTTTTACTTGCTTCTTTATCCTCTTCTTTAATGGATATAATCTCTATTTGATTGTGCAATGCATGTCGTATATGAACTTCAAGTTACAATTTAGGGTTTGATTTGAGGCTGTAACATCTTGATGTATTGTACTGGGGCTTTATTATCATACCTTATGCATAAAGAACCGGGTGCATATACTCGAGTATATTTAAATAAATGTTTGAGACAGTCTCCTCAAGCTTATTGATGCGTTGTACTGGGGCTTTATTATGATGCCTCATCTCTCACATGATCACATCCAACTAATACTATTTTGCATGCATTATTGTTTCTCACAATGGGATAAGCAATTAGGTGATATGATTGAACTTTTAAGGCATTTGTGGCAGACTGCATATGGTTCTTTTACTTCTCTATAACTATAAGTTTTCAAGTATTTTGTTTAAGCTAGTTAAGTGGTGGTGCTTGTTTAGTCTCTCCACTGCTCTAGATTCAGATTTTCCTATTATTCACTTTCTTTATCCATATCATGATTTTAAAATTGGAAATTTGGGGTAGCATAAGCTTGGTGCTTCACTTTGTAGGGAGAAAATGATCATCTTATACTGTCTATGACAAATACGAATCTACATTTGTTATATTGGAGGATTCATGAATCTCTTTCTTGGTAAATTAATTTTTCTATTTCTCATTAATATTCATTTGAAAAGCACATACACTTCTAAAACTTTGAAGTATGCATGTCCGGTGCGCTGAGGACAACCTAACATGTGTCCCTTTATTGCTAAAATGGGGATACAATCGTACAATTTGAGGACATGCAGGACGGTTTGGAGACATGACAAAGAATGAGGTCTTTTTAAAATAAAGCTCAAGTTTTGGACGAAGGTGTTAAACACAAAACCCTAAATCCATCTCTCTTATTTAGCATCTTTGATCTTCTCTTCACAATCACAAAAAAAATTGCAAAACAACTTGGACTTTTTTAAAATTATAATTCTGTACTAACATTGTCCCATAATAGAGTCATGTTTGACTAAGGTACAACTTTTAATTTTTCATAAAGTGAAACGACCATAAATATGGATCTTACTTTTTTGGTTTAAGTAAATTTATTACAAAGTATAAATTTAACTCTTAATGACTCTTTTTGGCAAATTACAAAAAAATTAGCTTTGTTATTTGATCAATGTGGACACCTTTTTGGGTTTCGATGACTTTTTCTTGGGACAAAGAGAGTATAACACACAAGTTGCTTTAGAAAGTGCTGTTTCTTATACCTGTATCCGTGTTGCTTACTCAATTTACTATTGAGTTAGGGTCACATAAATAGGCCACTACACACTTGGGCCAAACCACTCTAATGCTTCAATTCAATTGATTAGCTAACAACAACAAACTAGTAGAATCCTAGAAAAAGTAGGGAGAGGCTGTTTCGCAAAGACCCAAGCTCGAGCACAGTCACCTTACATCAACAAAGAAGCCACAGAGCATGAACAAAGAAGAAGCAAAGAGCAGACTAAGGGTGTAGAAAAGCGCAATGAGACAAAAAACACACAAGCTGCCTCTAGCAACTCAATCGATCAGCTAATACTCCCTTTGTCCCAAAAACACTTCCCTGTCGCGGGTTACGATGCTTGACTGAAATCATTTTCAGTTCAATCATTAAGAAAATTGGCTTAATATTTTTTTCAAAAAGTACTCATATGTATTAAAATACTATATCAAGAGTTTTACAAAACAAGAGGTGACAAGACTATTGTTTTATCGAATTAGTAATGAAAATTGGAGAACAAAGTGCTCAAAGTTTGACCCTGTGAATAGTGAACAAGAAATCCTTTTTGGGACGGAGGGAGTATGACTCATTATCTTATTAATGCATCGTTCATACTTTAATATTTTAATGTGGGACAACAGTGCATCACGGGTCTAACAGAAACAACCTTTCTGTTTACAGAGGTAAAGTTGCATCGATGTTGACCTCACGGACCCCAACACAGCTGGGAGTATATTGGGTTTGTTGCTATTGGGTTCATCTGGTTAATTATTTTAAAAATATTTTATTGTATAGTGTCCATGCACTGTCAGGGCCTCTTCAGTAGAGTTCAATAATACTAAACTGAAGTGATTATAGTGCAATTTTGAACTTAGCCTTATTGAACTAAACTGGATGGTGCTGAACTGAATGATATTTAACTGAACTCAATGTTACTGATCTGAATGACATTGACTGAATGGTATTGGAATTAAGTTCACCTGAACGAGCCTTGAGCGCCATGAAATTTATTTTTTTTGTATCCTCATGTCGAGCCGTATCATGTCCCTATGAGCTTATATGTGTCGGTTCCTCTTAGCTAATTAAACAACAAACCCAATGTAATCCTACAAGTGGGGTTTGAGAGGGCAGGATACACAGACCTTACCTTTATGAGTCTACACATGAGGCTTGGAGAGGCTGTTTGCCTGTTTCCAATAGAACCTGCCATCTCAGCTAATTCATATGACAAAAATAACTTTGTACTTGGATTTGGATTTTGGAGATTAATATGCCATGAGCCATGGCATTTAATATGCTAGCTTTTCCAGTCACATACATGAAACCTAGGCCTATTATATTTCCCTACTACATCCCACTAAATCCCACAGGTGGGGTCTGGTAGAGGTAGATGTACGCAGACCTTACCCCTATCCAACATGGTAGAGTCATAGAGAGGCTGTTTCTACCAGACCTGCAAAATAGAAAATGAACTAAAAATCTTTTAGAGAAACCCCTATTATATTTCCCTATCGCCAAAAATACGTATTTGTTGATGATTTGCCACCCTTTAGATACTTAAAAATTGATGGGCTCTATCGTCTTTCTCATATTTTCTTCTAACAGTGATTTCACGTATCCAGTAATCTAGGTTTCGATTTCTTATCTGATGCAATGTATACATATTATGTGGGTAGTGTTCCGTGCTATCAGATGTGTTATTCTTTTTCCTTGAAGGGGTATTTCAACAACAACAACAACCCAATTAGATCCCTTGAAGGGGTATTTGAAAAGGATTTTTTTGTATGTCATTGCATGTCATTGGAACTTGCGGATTTCATAATTTAGGGTTAACTTGAGTTTGGTCGGTTTCATTACATGCAAGAAATTATTAACTTAAGCTTTGCTTGATCTCATTCCGGTGTAGTTGTCTAATGTTTATTGTTTAATGAAACTAATTTTCTCAGGTATCCACTTTCTGATAACTGCCTCCAATATTTTAAGTGTCATGTACTGCAGAGATATATAATTTCACTGCTTATCATGACATCACTTCTTTTTAGTGGCAAATACCTGCGTAACTATGATCACAGTTAATAAATTATAAAATTTATATGTTGTCCCAATACACGTTCTTTTAGAAAACATGGATCATTTAGTCAATTGACCACTATATTCACTTGTAAGAATGTCACATTACAATATTCAAGGCAAGTCCAATTTGAAAATCTAGGGAAACCCATCAGCAGCAATGACACACTTACCAAAGCAAGTCCAATCTTCCAAAGTGTACTTTTTTTGAAACAAAACTGTTCAATACAAAACCACCCAAAAAGAAGACCAATACTAACTAGCTACTTAATTACATTTTCCTTTTGAAAACAATATAGCTATGAAGAGTAAAGATTGTGTAGTCAATGGTGTTCTGCTCGGTGATGACCTTCTGATGATTAAGCCCATTTCGCGCTCTCCAAATCCGATAACAACTAATAGCCCAGCCTGCCAAGATCTCCTTGTGAATGGTACTACCAAACCTTGTATTGATCTCCTCTCCAAAATCCTTAATACTGTAAGGATCATACCGAAGATTATATGGCTGCAAAACTGAGTTTAGGACCCTCTTAGTGTACTCACAATCACAGAAAAGGTGTTCGCTATCCTCTAAAGCACTAGCACAGAGGCTACATTACCACAAACCATTTAGCTATTCTTGCCTTGGTGAGCAATCTATCTTGCATCAAAAGCCAAAACAAAAATTGTACTTTGGGAGGGGTGACCTTGTTCCACACCCAGTTAGCCCAAAAGACCTTCTGGGTATCACATTGAAGCCATTCATAGCCCTTCTTCACATCATATTCTCCACATAGCTGCATATCCCTAAATCTATCCCCTGAAGCCATTCATAGCCCTTCCAAAGTGTACTTTTACCACATAAACCGGTGTTTGCCTCTTTTCTTACCAGCCACCTCATGTACATTGACGGAGCCACTACTGCCATAACCGTGTCAAGTATGGGCTGCTAGTTATGACAATAATAAAGAGCATTCCAGGAACAGATGCTTTTTACTACTGCCATAACCAAGATGTAGTAATTTATTATTATTATTATTGTTGTTGTTGTTTATTGCTATTGTTATTGTTATTGTTATTGTTATTATTATTCTTGTTGTCATTGTTATTATTTTTGTTATTATTATCATTACTATTACTATAAAGTTCTTACATAAGTAGACTCCTATTTGTTCCCATTACAGTTTATGCTTAATAAAGTATTTGATTACTTCCTCTATTTTGGTATTTGGTGCTCTTTCGCCATTCTTTTGATGTGAGGGAGTTGTGAATTAAGAAATTGTAGATATGAGAAAGTGGGAAGGAAGAAGTTAGAGGCAAAGAAGAGACGAGGAAGCGAGATCTTTTTATTATTTTAATATTGTCCGGCCAATGCAAATTAGATATATTAATTTGAATTAGAAACCCCAACATCAAAAGCTCATATGATATGATGATAACCCACAAGGTTGTTTACTCAAAGATTAATATGAGGGTCGAGTCAACACTTATTATTTTGTTGGGTGATGTTTGGACACCCAGGTTTATACCAAGGTGTACACCAAACGGGCAAACATCATTTTTGCACTTCATAGACAACACTTGTCTGTGACTAGTGTCATAAACATGTTTGTCTGTGATGACTTGTGTGTGAAGTGAAAAAATGAAGCTTGGTGTACACCAGGCATTTTTTTATTTTGTTACTCCGTATGATTTTGCATGAATATGCTCTCTTTGCTATGACTTTGCTACGGAGAAGATATTACTGTCATCTTCTCTATCTAGCATTTCTTCCTTCATCCATGTAACCGTACATGAACAACAAACACACAATATGGAATAGCTCATAAAGTAATGTATCAAAATACTAATATGTGGTCTTAGACAACACATTCAATTTTGTTATGCTTTTTCATCAATTTGCTCTCCTTATGACCTTAGCCAAAGAATAATGATTAATAACATTTTCCCTAGTTCAAGTGTTTCCACCTTCCTTGGGGCAGGTGCATTCTTTTCAGGTTAAATTAAGACTCCGTGTCTTCATCAGAAATTGCACAGTATTGACCAGAATGAGTAGTAGCGTTGGATGATTAGTTTGTACATTTTGAATTGGCAGAATGATATTATATCTTTGTGTGGTCTTTGACTCTTTGTCTTGGGCCGCTTGGCTACCCTGTTGCTCAATTATCCTTCTTTTGGGTGATGTGTTTGCAGGATACAGACTGGATGTAATTCTTCCAGCCACGGCATTGCATTTATTTCCTCCACAACATATTCCAAGTTTCCCTTCAAGGAGAACAGATTTGATACTTCAAAAGCTTCTCATGTTACCAAAGCTTCTCATGCTACTAAAGCTATTGCTAGACCAAGAAATACTGCTAGTGAAGTATATCTGCAATGCCTTAGAGAATATATTGCAGAAAGAAATGGTACATTAGGAGTTGGATGGAATGTGGAGTTCAAGTTTGTCCATGATAGATGCAAGACACTTGCAGTATATCTTGGTCCTGATGGAAGTAGATTTGAGTCAGTGACTGATGTTGCTTGTCATTTGGGGTTGCCATCAGTTGTTCATTCCATAGATGAAGGCGATAGATTTGGTTTAGCTCACAAGCAATCAAATAACATGCTAAAAAGAAAAGATGCATCAGTTTATATACAAATTGGAAGCTATAATCAAAACTCTAATGTTCCCCGGAGCATCTTCCTTGAGAATGGTGCCACACAAAAATTTCAGGTTTCCTACCTGTACCTTGAGTTTGCTAGAAAGCTAATTTCATTCTACGTGCCTTCAAGTACTGGTGAACTAATAAAATCTTAGTGCAGGATGGTTTCCCAGTTCAATTTGAAGATTTCTTGCTTATTTCAACAGGACATTTGGATTCACGACCATCATACCATAGTAAAAATCAAATCTGGCCCGTGGGTTATAGATCTAGCTGGCATGATAAAATTTCTGGGTCAATATTTGTATGCGATGTTGCAGATGGTGGTGAGTCTGGCCCAAAATTCAGAGTTCAAAGGCATCCATGCAGCATGCAGTCTTTCATCACTAGTTCTACAGTCCTCTCAAGGCCACAATCTAGGTCCTCTAGCAAATATGACAAAATGGAGAAGGATGCGCCGCCAATTTTTGGTGTGGGTTATGAGGATAATGATTCTATCCAAATGATGTTGGAAGACTGCAGCATGCCTTCTCTGGATAACGATTATGATGCTTATACTGGGCAAAGAGAAGGAGAAGATTTGGCTGTGGGAAAACTTGATTTCTCATTGCCAGCAAGCATGAGAAACAAAACACTTGGTGTCATTGGTCAGGGAGATAACATGGGAGAATTTCATGTGGAAGGGGCTTCTTTGACCTCTGTATGGGAAATGATCTCCCAGAGGCTTGTTTATGCTAGCCATCAGGTGTATAAGCAACATGGGGTAGTGGAGTTTTGTTGTAGTCATGATCATTGTGAAGTGGATGATAAACAACTTGGTGACCTTAATTCATTATCCAAGTTTTCTTGCTTAACAGCACCTAGTAATTTTCGTCGCATAGTGCATAGTGATAGCGAGTTTAACAAAAATTCTGAATTACTACTTAAGTGGCTTGAACAGGATAGATTTGGGCTAGATGTAGACTTTGTGCAGGAAATTCTAGAACAGCTTCCTGGTATTTCAAACTGCTCAGGCTATAAGTTTTTGAATGAAAGGAAGCAGAAGTCAACCCTTCAAACTATTGGAAGTGGATTTCTTCAGTCTAGAAAGAAGGGTCCTATGCAAGATGATGAGGGATTAGATGAATATTTTAGACCATCTAAAAGACTCAGAAAATTAGAAGAGCGTGAAGTGAGAGCCCCATGTCTTTCAGGCAAGCCATTTACCTCAAAGCTTCCTTCACATTTGATAGGCGATGCTCTCCAGGTATGTGTAATACTTGGCTTAACCATTTACGGAAGTTGCTTATTCAACATGCTTACTAGTTTTTCTTTTCATTTGCTACTTAAACTTATTTTAGGTTTGGGATTTTTCATTGCGTTTTTCTGTGTCTTTGGGGCTGGAAGATCAATTTTCTTTCTTGGAACTCGAAGATGAACTTTTGAGTCCTTGGCTAGATGGACTGCATCCATATGCAAATGTGGAATCTGATGTCGTGGGTGCTGATCATTCTGCAGAGTATGGATGTGCAGTGAAGCCTTCTCTAGCCAATGCCACTTGTACTCAATACAGCAGATGTACTGGTCTAGTTTTGGCTAAAACTCACATCTCTCTGCTAAATGTTTTAGTTAAGGACCTTCTCATGAAGGTTGCAGTGTATGTAGACCCTACCTTTGATGTTGGCGAATCTAAACCCAGAAGAGGTAGAAAGAAAGATGCTGATAATTTAGCCACTCTTAAGAAAGCTAAACTTGATATGTTTCCTGTAAACGAAGTTACGTGGCCTGAAATTGCTCGAAGATACATTTTAGCTGTATTGTCCATGGAGGGTAACCTTGACTCCACGGAGACTGCTTGCCGTGAGAGTGGAAAGATTTTTCATTGTCTACGCGGCGATGGTGGGACACTTTGTGGGGCTCTCGTGGGAGCTGCTGCACTTGAAGCAGATGCTGTGGTAATGCTGACAGAGTTCTTTTTTCCTTCTCTTCTTTTAAATGATTTTTCCTATTTGTTTATTGCTGATATTCAAGTTAGAAGTTACAATGAATAGTAGGTTTCTAATTTAAATCTTTGGCATTGCTTAGAACAAAAATCTGTCGAAAACTCTCTAGGATAATTACAAGTTTTGAAAGTGATGAGAATATTATATTTACATTATGCATTTGAGATTTGATCAAGGGATTTTCATTATAGGGCCACTAAAGAGAGAAGGATTGTCTTTGTTGTTGATAGAATACTTATACTGCTGGTTAGTAGTCTGTTATGCATATAGCTAAAAGTTTTTTAAGGGAACGTTGACTATTGACTTGTATATTTGTGCCTGTAATGAATTAATGATTAACATGATAAACATATTAATACTGCTGGCACATCCATTTATGGATGCCCAAATGTGAAATATGGTTTATTTGCCGATGCGTTATTGATAATAGTGTTATTCTTAGCAAGTATTTATATATACTCCCTCCTTCCTGAAATAAACTACACACTTTTCCTTTTTCTGTTGTCCCAAAATAAACTTCACACTGCTAGATTTAATCGGGTTTGTTCACATATAACCAAATGGGTAATGAGTCAATGTTCGGTTCAGTTAGTTGGTTTTGCATTTGAAGACAAAAGATTGGTTCGAAAGCTTTTGGGTTTGTGCCTGAAAAGTTCATACAGATCGTTGTTGCAATCATAGTTGTGAAAAGCGCGCTTGAGGCGCGATGCGCACGAAGCGCCAGAGGCAGTGCATCAGCAACCTTGATGCGCGCGCAGTTCATGAGGCGCGCGCCTTACTGCGCCTCGTCGTATTATGCGCAGTGCCTTGATGCGCAAAAAGGCGCGCCTTGTGAACACCTGTTTACTTTTTTTATTATTTTATAAATTAGGTTTAGGGATTAGCGTTCTTTATTAGGACTAAACCCTCCCAACTTTTAAGACCCCCAAGGAGATTAAACGGCACCTGGGCAAAATAAACGATTGTTTTCTCTTCTTTTTTTTCTTCGAGTGCGACTCTTCCTCCTGTCTCGCAAGTCCTCCAACGGCACACCTTCCTGTCTCTTCCTCCCATCTCGCAAGTGGTAGAACTCAGAAGAAGTCAAGCAGGTGATATCGGCTCTCCTTCCCCTCTCTTCTTACTTTATTTTTTTCTGTCACTAGTTTTCTTCCTTCTACTGGGCAAGTTAATTTGTCAAACACTTTGTTGTCGTATGGAAGAATTTGCAGATTTAGAAGGGGAAGATGGCCCAAATTCTAATAATTCGCTGGTTTTCTTCCTTCTTAGCCTTTTGTCTATCATTTTGTTGCTCTTTGAATGCTTTTTGTCTGTGACTTTTGCTGCTCTTTGAACTTTATGGTTTTTAATTTTATCAATGCCTCTATGGTACAATGTGTGACTTTCAATCTTAATTGATTTCTAAACCTTTATTATGCTTTTAAAAATTTTGTATATACTATTCTTAATGTAGATATACTATATATTCAATATTCTATTGGTGCCTTAATCTGCGCATTGTGTTCGTGATGCGCGCGCATCAAGTGCGCATCGCGCATCGAGGCGCTAGAGGTACTTTGTGCATCGGTGCGCATCACGCCTTAAATAACTATGGTTGCAATTAAACAGTTTGCCGACATTAACACAGTGCCTTTTCAAGAAGCAATTTGAAGATTGACAGCATTCGAGGAACACGTCAAAAAGCCAACCGAGGAAGGAGATACACAAAGGTGATGGAAAAGAGAAGGTTAAGGAGCACAAATGTGAGCATTTTTGTTGCGGGAGCTCAAACAAAGAAGACTTTGGACGTGGCCGAGGTAGAGGTCAGGGGTCCGGGAAAGTTCAGGATGGTGGTCTGTTTCTGCGGGTTAAGAGTCACATTAAGTGCTTCAAATGCAATGAGCTAGGATATTTTCTGAACGAATGTCCAAAATGGGATAAAAAAGAACACATTGCAAATTTGATTGAAGATGATGATGACCCAACATTGCTGTGAAGATCAGTGTGAACAAACAATGATTAGGGGCGTGATTGTTAGATTTAATTGAGTTTGTTCACATATAACCAATTGGGTAATGAGTCAATGTTCGGGTCAGTTAGTATGGTATCGGTAAGTGTGTTTTACATATTTAATTAATTAAAAATAACAGTTGGGTAGTTTCTAAAAAGCAGTTATGGGTAGTTTCTAATGTTAATAGGTGTGTTGGTTTGTAATAGTTGTGTTGCTTAGTAAAACTCGTGTTGGTTTGTTCTCTATTTATATTTAGAGAACACAAAAATCCTGTACAGTTCACAACAATAAAATACTCTGTTTTGCTTTGACACTTCACCCATTTCCTTTTAAGGATTGGAGTAAGTGGCTCACAACCTTTCTCTCTTTTAAACAAATTCCGGTCACACACTTTTCTTAAACTTTTTAAGTCACACCTTTAAGTTTAATTTGGGACGGAGGAAGTATATTTTATCATCTGGAGTGTTAATTTAGTGTTTCTATCTTTTGGTCCCCAATTATGATTAATTGGCTTTAGTATTTTTAGTACAACACTGAATTAAAAAATAAATTACATGAATGCACAAAGTTTATATTTAGGGTTATGCATTGTATCCTTTTTTTTTTTTAAATCACAAGGAGTTGATTCATTTCTTTTCTTTTTTATTGTTGACTTTGTTTTTTTTATGGCTATTGCTCAGCTTTTGTTTAGACTTTCTGCTCAGCATGTGCACTTACTGCTAAGTGTTTGCAAATGATTTTTTTGGGACAGTGATTGTCATGTGGAACTCCATGTTATAAATCATTTGTTTAAGAGTTTAATGTTTGTGACTCTCAGCTTCTTGCAGAGGCTAGAAGAAAAGTCTATGGTTCAGTGAGGATTGGAAGTGATATAGTCAGAATAGATGAGAAAGACACTGATGCTGAATGGACAAATGATGGTGAAGTTCCTGAATGGGTACGCTTGTTAGAGCCTGTAAGAAAGCTACCTACAAATGTTGGGGCTAGAATCAAGAAGTGTGTCAATGAGGCTCTCGATAGAAATCCCCCTGAATGGGCAAGAAAAGTTTTGGAGCATTCAATCAGCAAGGAGGTTTACAAGGGAAATGCGTCAGGCCCTACAAAGGTAATTTTCTCTTTATTTTTGTTATGTTTTAGGATTTTACCTTTGTGTATCAGAAATAATTAGCCTAAGGGACAATCCTTATGCTCAATGTATATAGATAGCATGCAAATTTACAATTGTCAACAACCGAATCCTTCCATTTGAGGGACTTTGTAGGTATACACCACCCCATGAAAGCAAACTTATTCTAGCTTTACTTAACTTGTTTAAATACATAACAGCGATCTTCTTTACATATAGCATATCGACACTCTCCCTCAAGCTGGTGCATGCGTGTCCTAAGCACCGAATTTGTTACATACTTCCTCTGCTCTATAACGGTTGCAACAGTCAAAATTTGACATTGTTCACACTTTCTCTTGACCATATTTGTGATTTCTATGTAAGGAAAAGTAGAGTTATGTGGGATCTTGTAAGATTCATCTTGTTTTTTTTTTTTCATTTTTACTAAAACATAATTGAAGCATTGGGAAATTTGAAAATGCAAGTGTGGTAACTATTAAACTATTAAAGACAACAGAACTATACAGATGTGTTGGGGCATACTCAAAGAGTTGGTGAAGATCTAAAGATATATATGTGAGTTGATCATTGGATTTGACAAATGGCATGTTGATTTCCTTGGGTAGAATGTTTTCGTGAATTAAATGCCAACCGACCTTGATATACATACTTAGTCATTCCATTAAAAGAAAAATTTGATACAATGTGTAGAGTTGCATGATTGTGACTAAATAACTTCATAGAGCTTATCCTGCACTATCTTTTTCTATTTTCTTGGAGTAAGTATTTTAATTGGATAAGCTCACATGTAGTGAGGGCCATGGCTTTTTATTTTGTTTCAACACTTGGTTCTGGAACTATGTCTTGATGCTAACTTTTCTAGGAGATTACCTCCTACGAAAACAGTATGCAGAAAGTGATCTCCTGTCACTTGGAAACCATGCCCATTATGCATTACAGTAAGCAATTATTTCGATATGCAATAGTCCTTTTCTTGGAGACCCCTTTATATATTTAGACTGCGGATGATTACAATCTGATGACTCGCCAGCTGAGTTAAGAAACTGACTTGCAACACTGACTGTAAAAGCTATTTCTATATCTTGTCTAGAAATGATGATATAATGCAGCCTGTCTACTAATCTCCAATACCTTTCAGGATCAGGAAATGGCCCCCCATATGTTTGGTATGAGTTTAACATGGAACCATAGGAGTATCAACAATCTGCATGAAAGAGCATTTGTTATAATCAAGCAACTCTACATATTGCCTCTCAATCAATTTTTTTAATGAAAAAACTAAATATATTGAGGTTGCTTGTCATTTTAATTGGGACAAAGATCTGCCATTTGTCAAATCTGAAGATCAACTCACGAATATGTTCCCCAAATTTTTGTGAAGGCCCTAAACAAATCCAATGGTCAGCTCACAAAAAATGCACTGCATACATTGGATGCTCTCCTGGGTGTCTATTCATCATTATTCTTTATACTCCCTCCGTCCACAAATTTTCTTCTCATTCATTATCCATATGGTCAAACTTTATTACTCTTTTTTCCTATTTTTGTTACTCAATAGTCATGTTACCTCTTGTTTTGAAGAACTTTTAATATGGTTTTTAAATATGTACTCTCTCCGTGTTTAAATAAACTTCCTTGGTTGACTTTCACATAGTTTGAGAGAAGTGTTGAAAAGTGAAAAATGATTATGAGTGGAGATACATTTTTTTGGCCACAAAATTCCTCTGAAAAGGAAGATTGTTTTGGGACGTCCAGAAAAGTAAAGGAGGTAGATTATTTAAAGACGGAGGGAGTAATTTTTATTTTTTAAAATTCACCAATTTTCAAAGATATTGAATGGAAAATAACTTCAACCAAACATTGTAAGCCGCAATAAGAAGAAAATTTGTGGACGGTGGAATTACATTATTTTGTTAGAAAATATTTTTAATATTTATGATATATGTTTTGAGTGTTGGTTAGGCCTCAAGCCCCAGGTATCCGTTTGGGCTTGGACTACAATTACTAGGCGCCTAGGCCCAGAGTGCAAGCTGAGCCAGGATTGTCCTTAGAAAATTCTTAGATTTAGCGTCTTGGCCTGGCTCGCACTTTGATCAGATCTAGTAACAAGCTTGGTGCTTATGACATGTATGCACCAGCTTGTGAGAGAGTGTTGTTATATACTTATATTATGTGTGAACTGTGAAGTATTTTTCTTTTATCTATTTTTCAGTAAAGCTAGTTAATAAAACATAGTAAAGATGCCATAGGAGGGATTGGTAGTTTTCTTTTATGCTAAGTCCCTCCTATGGACGGATTGGTTATTGATAATTGTATATGTTGATCCTAAGGAGTTTAACTTGAATATCATAAAGAATCAGCCTAAGGGACACTCGGAATCAGTATATAAACAGGAAGAAAAATAGCAGATTTAAGAATGCCAATAGCAAATCTCTCCATCTGAGAGAATTAGTATACAGAGAGTTAAAAAGAAACTTAAGAAAGTAAACCTTTCCTAGCTTTACTTAATACAATGCATAAAAGAGAGCTGCTTTACATATATCAACATCTATGCTGATGTTCTATAATGAAAAAACAATAAACTTTTGTTTTTAACATCCTGAAAATATGGTATTATAGCACATCCATTATCAAATTTGTTGAATCCCTTGAATGCAGAGAGCAGTTGTTTCCGTTCTAGAAGACTTAAACAGTGAACACATGCTATCCAAACCTGAGAAGAAGGAAAAAAGGAAGAATGTGATATCTCTATCTGACCTCATAATGAAGCAATGTCAGATTGTATTACGTCAAGCTGTTGCTACAGATGAAGATAGAGTTTTCTGTAATCTATTGGGGCGAACGGCTCTAACACCCAATGATAATGACGATGAGGGACGTCTTGGATATCCTGCCATGGTCTCTCGCCCTTTAGACTTTAGGACAATTGATCTAAGATTGGCTGCAGGGTTTTATGGTGGGTCATATGAAGCTTTTGTTGATGATGTTCGCGAGGTAAATCTTTTCCAATTAGAGCATATTATGTCAAATATTTGAATTTAGGTTTTCAGTAGATGGTGGTGAATTTTCAGATCTTAAGATTATTCTTTAGATAATTTTCTTTCTTAAATATTAGTCGTGAATTGTGATGATGACCATATAATATTTATCTTTTGAAGTTTTTCTTTATCTTCTAATATATGCTGTTGATATGTTTGGTGCATCCAGATGAAATGTCCTAAAAAGTTACAATGTTACATTGTATTGGGGGTGACCCAATACTCTCTTTTAGCACACAAGTTGGTTCTGTATTGTTGTTTGGTTAAACATTTTTTTTGCCCATATCTTCTAATGCCCATAATATGATCCAGAACCCATATATTGTAAAATGAATGCCACAGTGTATGTGTGTGTGGTACAATGAGTTCACTTTGCTGTATTATCTTGATTGCTTACTGATATTTCTCCTAAATTCCTTCTTAGGTTTGGAACAACATATACACTGCATATGGCGATCAGCCTGACCTGATTGAATTAGCAGGAACCATATCTCAGAAATTTGAGGAACTGTATGTAAAAGAGGTTAGAATTAATAAGCTTATGCTTTTTTGTTAGTCCCTATATATATGTAGAGACCATATTTTGTTTGCCTCTGTTATTGCACAGTCACTGGTGTAGCGTAAATTCGTTATCTATATTTTTCTAACATGAATTCATAATGCATAAGGTTGTTGGTGTAAGCCAATGATTACAGCCAAGTTACTAATACTGGTACATAATAACTGTCACCAAGTACTCATATGATAGGTGCTATGTTCGGACTTCTGTTCTATGGATGAGTTATTGACCTATTGGTCTCAGTACAAGCTAGGATGTCACAATATTTAATAGATATCAATACTCTTTCATTTAGAGTCCTGCGCCTTAAAGAAGGTAGTTTCAGTTACTTGTAGTATTTGTAAACTTTGCATAACTGTAGTAGTCGTAGTGCATAATATATCCGGAATATAAGCTTACATAAACGTCAAGGGCAAAGCTGTTTTTTATCTGCATCTTTTTTTTTGGTTTGACTGCTTCTTCTTTAGGTTCTTTCCATTGCCCAGAAAGCTGTAGAGTGCAAGGACGAGAATTGCTTAAAAAGTGAAGCTGAAAAAGAAAGTGATGATTTGGTTGTCCGTGTTACTGAAAGCTCAATTCCTAAAGCCCCTTGGGATGAAGGGATTTGCAAAATTTGTGGCATGGATAAAGATGATGACAATGTTCTGCTGTGTGATAGTTGTGATTCAGAGTACCACACATACTGTTTGAATCCTCCACTTGTCAGAATTCCTGAAGGAAATTGGTATTGCCCATCTTGTGTTGCTAAAAAATCTTCTTCCCGAGGTTTCACCTATAATGCTCTATATGTTGGTCAATGTCATAAAAGGAGACATAAAAAAGAATTTACTCATAAGTTTCTTGAGGCACTCAGCGAATTAGCGAAGGCCATGGAGTTGAAGGAGTATTGGGAACTTACTCTACAGGAGGTGAGTCATTTCACGTGCTCTACTGTATATTCTACTGTGTGTTCTACTGCAGCTACTTGATCAGTTGATAATCAAAGAATCAACCTGTATGAATTTAGAGTACTAAATAGAACACAATTTGATGAGAACTAGCTTTTATTATATTAGGAAAATATAACTCAAAACCTAATACAATAACTCTCATATAAATCTCATATGGCTCTCATATCAATACCCAAGGTTTGACTATGATATATATAGTGTTAACCCAACTTGGTCAACAAGTAAGCTAATTAATCCTAGGACCCATAATTCTATTTCTACTCGACCTAGAATATCTCGGGTAATCCTAATCCTACTCGATAATTAGCCAACATTCACCCCCCTAATTTTCGAGTTGGATTTCGGGTGATCTTTAACTCCAAGCATGTCGTCTTTACCTTGATTTTCCCAAGGCTCTTCATGATCCCTTGCAATGTTCTTTGGGCTCCACTTAGCTTGAACAAACACTTCTTGCGATCATTACACATCCTTTTGTGGGCTAGAATCCTTTTCTTGACATCTCCTTTAAACTCTTGAACATTCTTCTTTGGACTTTTAATTTTGGGTTTCTCCATTAAACTTGGACCTTTGAGAAGATTCTAACTCGTACTTCGCGTATCTTCTTTTAGTTGATCAACTCTTTGTAGATCCCTACCCGCAAGATTCTTCATTCCAATCATGCTAACTTTTGTACTGAGACTTGCTATCTTGAGATTGATCTTGTACAAACAATTCTTGGTCCTTGTCACCTTCATCATAAGCTTCCCCGTGTCATCATGAATGGTTAGCAAATCGCACTTCATGTGAATGTTGCATCCACCTTCCGTTGCTTGACCAAGACTTATGATGTTGCTTTGTAGGCTGGGTATGTAGTACACATCGGTTAACAGGTGCTTCTCCCCCGTTTTCCCTTCAAGTAATACAGATCCATTTCCTCGTTTGTCAATACAAGATCCATCTCCAAACTTCACCTTTCCCGTGACACGTTCATTAAGTTCAAAGAAGTAAGCTTGATTACCCGTCACGTGATTTGATGCTTCGTTGTTGAGATACCAAGTGTCTTTCTCCTTTGGTTCAACCTCGAAACGCTTCGGAATCATCCTTTCTTCATTTTGAAAGGCATTCTCTTGATCACATCTCATCATGAACAAAGATGTATCCAAAACAATTTCATCTAAATTAGCTTCTTCCTGTTTCTTCATACGCTCCGGGCACATTGATGCAAAGTGGCCAAATTTATCACATCGATAACACTGAATCTCTGATCTATCCTTTCTACCCTTTTGATGATCATTGGTTCTTCTTTGACCCGTTCGCTTTGACCCATGATCTTGACCATCTCGGCATTGACTTCCATGTTGGTCATCATCATCCTGGCCTGGGTCTCTTCCTCGACCTTGGTTGCATCGGCTTCGTCCTCTCGATTTGTTTTCTCCCCTTCGAGAATGAGAGCTTTCACCATTGGAGAACAATAGTTTACTTTGTGTCTCTATATCCTCTTTCTTGATTCGCTCTTTGTAGGCTTTCAATTGGCCTATGGTTTCTTGAAACCCTAGTTTGTTCAAATCCAGGACTTGCTCCAACGAGGCGAGTATATGGATGTATTTCAAACGAGGAAGAGCCTTTAGAAACTTCTTTACCATCCTTTTCTCTTTTATCTCTTCTCCAAGGGCTACGGATTTTGAAGCTAAACTTGATAACTTCTCAGCAAAGTCATCAATTTTCTCTGAATCATGCATCTTCAGATTATCAAATTCTGCATTTAGGGTTTGGAGACGAGCTTCTCTAACCCTATCAGTCCCTAAGTGACAAGTTTTGATTGCATCCCACAGATCCTTCGCAGTCTCCTGATTACCTACTTGCAATATCAGATTTTTTGAATTGATTGAAGCGACATTGCCGTTGCCATATCATTCTTCTCGACATCACCTGTGCCTGGTTCAATCGTTTCCCACACCTTATGAACCCTTAAAACAACTTTCGTTCTCATGGCCCATACGGTGTAGTTTGTAGCATTTAGCATGGGATGGAGGCGGCGATCTGGAAGTTGACGCAGCCTTCGCTCCTGCAGTTCTCCTCTGCTGCAATTCTGATCGGGACGGGAATAGACAACAACTCAAAACAGATCTACACCCTTCTTCGTACCCTAAGACAAAACAATCGCTCCATTTTTCTTTCTCAGCGCTCCAATCGAAAAACAGTGGCTTTTAGGAAATAATAACTCCAATCGAATTGTATTAGGAAAATATAACTCAAAACCTAATATAACTCAAAATATATTAAAACCCAAGGCTTGGCTATGATATATATAGTGTAAATCCAACTTGGTCAACAAGTAAGTTAATTAATCCTAGGACCCATAATTCTATTCCTACTGGAACTAGAATATCTCGGGTAATCCTAATCCTACTCGATAAGTAGCCAACAACCTGTCCACATTGAATATAGATCATTACAGATCTTTGGAATTCTCCTGCATTATGGCAGAGTGATAAACTCTTAGAATTTTCCTTCATTTTCACAGAATATGCATAAATGACTTTAAGAAGAGGATAAGTATAAGCAATTTATGATATTGGTGGTACACATTTTCATAGAATATGCATAAATGACTTTAAGAAGTGGATAAGTATAAGCAATATACTTTGATGTGATCATTTTCATAATTAGAACTCCCTCGGTCCCATAAAAGTGTTTCACATTTCCATTTCGTCTGTCCCAAAAAAAGGATGCACTCTCTATTTATGAAAATAATTGTAGCTCATATTTTTTCCGTCTCTTGTGCACCACTTCCAACCATACAATTCCACCTTTTCTTAATAAGTGTGCCGAATCCATTGTGGAACCTATATGTGGGAGTGGGACGGAGGGAGTAGTCTATTTGTCTAGAGTAGGTAATGGGACATTATTACCTCAGTAGATTGCCACTATTCTTTTAAATTTTATGTAATATGTCACCAGAATTTTGCCACTTATCCGTAAATTGTGAGATATGCATATAAACTGTTTCCTCTTTTGGTGCAGCGGATTTTCTTAATGAAATTTTTGTGTGATGAGGCACTGAATTCAGCCATTTTCCGTGAACACCTTGATCAAAGTGCCTCTGTATCTGCAGAACTGCAGCAGAAGTTACGGTCACTGAATTCTGAACTGAAGCTTTTGAAAGTAAGGGAAGAACTTTTGGTGGCAAACTTGGCTAAAGTGAAAAATATTGTTGGGCATGGTGGAGACTTTGGTTCTAATGCATTCACTTCCGGTGTTTGTGATGGTAAATTAAATGGGCAGGTGATTGAACGTGGTGCTAGGAGTACTACAATGTCTGGTTATTTTAGACAGCTGGATGATGGTTCACAAAGGAATGTGTTGGTGGAAAACAGTTACAGTTCAACAGACCATTTAGAGGCAACTTGTGCATTCTCTGTTAATGATCTAAAGTCTACCGATGCTGAAAATAATTTACAATATCAGCAAGCTGTCAAAGATAAGTGTCAATTGGATGATTCTTTTCATATGCAATGTAACAAACACTTAGCCAGTTCACAAGATGGGCTGGTGCATGACAATTTGTGTAGTAATCTTGATTTTCAGGAGTCACCAGAGGGCAGTTCCAATTCCTTGCCATCTACTGTCCAGGTCCTGCCTGAGCATAATTCCACTAATTCCTACAATTGTGTGAATCAGTCTTCTAATGCTGGTGATGTGAATTTTTCTCAAGCCTTAAACAATCAACTTGCATCTCTGAAAGGTGAGATTCATTCATTGCAGGAATCAATTGCCTTGAAAGAAGCCGAGCTTCAAAATGTGTCTGTTAGAAAGGAATTTTTGGGACGGGATTCTGAGGGCACACCTTACTGGATTCTTAGTTCAGGTGATTCTTACCTGCAGATAGTAGCTAATTCAGGTGTGAGTTCAAGGCAGAGGATATCTCATAATTTTTGTCATTCAAGTTTGGAAAATTCAAGGCAGACAGGTAGTTATGGACTGGCATCTGGAGACAATTTTGGGATCCCAAATCTTTGTCAATGGACAATTTACCAATCTGACCAGGACATTAAAGAACTTATGGAATGGCTCAGAGATAATGATGCAAGAGAGAAAGAGTTAAAGGAGTCCATTTTCCAGCGCGTGGCCTGTAAATCCAAGCACTCCAACTTGATGGATGGGCTGGTCCAGAAGAAAAAAGAACTAAGCACTTCAGACTCCTCTAAAGGCAGAAGATATTCTGAAACTGATTATCATATTACCAAAGCTATGACGGTTTTATCCAAGAAATATGGATCTTGCAAAGAAATGGATGGAACGGAAGTCTTGAAGAACCCTGGTTTTCTAGTGAAAGACCTCTGTAAGGGTGGAATATATAGGTGTCTATGCCTAGAACCATTATGGGTTTCTAGGCCTCATTGCTACTCATGTCATCTTACATTCTCCTCTGCTGAGGAGCTGGCACAGCATGCCAGTGACAAGTGCATGCCCAACTCACAAGTGTATGAGAGTAGCCAGGTAATAGAACATCCTTCCAAGCGCAAAAAAATGACAAAAAGTGAACCCTGTCAAAACAAGTCCTCTGACGGTAATGATATCAATCAAGCATCCATGAGCAGGAGGCTAGCTAATATTGAAGAACCTGGAATGAAGAAACACAGTAGCGAACCTGCTCCCATTGAACATCTTGACCAACCAGAATGTGCATTAAATTTTGAAGAAATCAAAGGGAAATTCATTGTTCAAAATTCTCTCAAGGAGGAGGTGAAGAAAATAGGTCTGATTGGCACGAATGGTGTTCCAACCTTTATTCAGTATAGGTCTCCCTATCTGGATTATCCTGACATAGGATTGATATCTATGACAGAAGATGAGGTTGCCACAAAAGCTACTAATAAGGAGCAATCAAATGCTGGGCCATGTATTCCTCCCAAGACCCACGTCATAGATAATCTACCAGGCCATGCTGAAAATGGCTTATTTGATGATGAGCTGGAACTTGGGAATGCAAGATCAACACTGGCGAGTGAAAGACAATGTTATTCTGCCAATGTTGAAAACCAAGTACCAGGAATAAATAAGAGCTTAACTGTTCGTGAGTCCTCTGTAAGACTATTGGTAGGCAGGGATCTTGAGATTCTGAGGCATCTAAAGATCAACTTGATTGACATGGATGCTTGTCTACCTCAAGAAGCTCTGAGAGCATCAAGATCAGACTCAGACAGAAGATGTATTTGGCGCACATTTGTAAAATCTGCGGCGACAGTTTATGAGGTTAGTTTCCCTTTCCTATTTGATTAACTCTTTAAAGCATAAACTACAAGTCTTTCAACTGAAGTGAGCTCAGCGTTGAATGGAAAGTAAACACATAATAGTTACCCTTGTGAACTTTTATAGTTTTGATAATCCCTCAACCATTGGTCCTTAGTTGGTCTGGCACACTGGCTCTTTCTGGTGTCTTTTGTTATACAAAGATTTCACTTGAGATATGTCAACTGTTAGTTCTAAATACTCTTAAATTTTATTGGATGACTTTGTCTCATTTGCTAACAAAACAAACTATGTCACAAATGACAAATTTAAATTTATTTGGAAAAAGTGTTGTATTCTCACACTTCCATAAGCTCTATATAAATGCCTGAGTCTTCAAGATTCATTTTACACAATCCACTGACGCTATTCTTTTAACAATTGCAAGTGTTATAGGTTGACAAAATCATCCCCTTAAATTTCTTTATTTTCATTTTTTCTGTGGTGAAGCAAGATTTGTTCAAAATATCTTCAAGCTTTCTATTTACTCCGTAATATTTATAGTCGAACTGGAAATCTGAAAATGCAAACAACTTTTTTTGTTTGTTGATGTATAAAATGGAAAATATTTAGGAGCACCACGGTTCTCCTTGCTCACTAATTATTAGCATGTCACGCTTCCACAAGCTATATATAAATGCCAAGTCTTCAAGATTCATTTACACAATCCACTGACTCTATACTCTAACAATTTTAAGTGTTATAGGTTGGCAAAATCTTTCCCTTATTTTTTTACATTTTTCCCATGGTGAAACCAGATTTGTACAAATATCTTCAAGCTTTATATTTAATATTTATATTTGAACTGGAATTCTGAAAATGCAAACAGCTTTTGTTGTTTGTTGACGTATAAAATGGAAAATATCTAGGAGCACCCCGGTGCTCCAACATGTTATGCTTGTATTCCTCTTAGCCTACACTGACTAACTAGAATGTTATGTTCACTACATGGACATAGATGGGGCTTGCACCAGGTTGTTCTTAATAATTTCTCTATAAAACACTACGTTTCGGCTCCCTCTTATTTTTTCTTTCCATGGTTATAGTATGATAAGCTATACGTACCCTTTTGGGTGTTTTTTGATACATTATTAAGCATTTAAGATATGAGTTGCTTCATTTCTTCAGATGGTTCAAGCAACGATCATACTAGAGGACACAATAAAGGCCGAGTACTTGAGGAATGATTGGTGGTACTGGTCATCGCCTTCAGCTGCTTGCAAGATATCTACCATGTCTGCCCTTGCTCTCCGCTTATATGCCCTTGATTCAGCCATCTTGTATGAGAAACACCTAGCCGATGAAGAGGGCATAAAGCCAGAATGTAGATCAGCGAAAGCAGCATCTCGGAGTTCCAAATCAAGTAGTCCAATTCAAAAGCTGCTTGATTCAGATCCCGCTGAGAATCCAAAACCAAAAACCAGATCCAGCAAGAGAAGAAAAGACTCTGGTGGTTGAAAAGATACGCCCCTTTTCTGAACCAAAGTGGATTGATCTTGTGCCTGCCCTGATGACATGGACGTGCCACTTTGATTTTAATGTTGGCCACCCTGATTCAAGGAGTTGACGCCTCTGGCACATTCCAGTATTTTCATATACATGGATCTGCTTTTTGCCACCAGTTTTCCTTCCATATACAAATTTAAGGCTTTTGCATGCATGTTACTTGAGAGTGGTACCCTGCATTTTCCTCGCCGTCATTTTTAAGCGGTGTGAAAAGGTTCTATACAAAATGGTGGCCTAAGGATATCCAGAAACCTGTCATTGGGTGGAGTAGCAGAAGGTCCGGTGCTCATAATTTCAAATGGACGATATTTGTGCCCTTGATAAAAATATAAAAAGGTCAGTGACTAAATAGGTAAAACCATATCTATATGTACAAGCAAAGGTTTAGCAGTTGTATGTTTGTAGGATTGTAGCCAATTATATGTATAGAAATTACAGATAATGTCTCAAGCTATGCCTCCTCCCCCTGCTGAACAATGTAAAATTAGGTTGTGCCATTGTATGTTCTCTAAACAAGCCTGTAATCAAGAACTGCCTTTCTTCAAAAGGGTTTTCTGTTTGGTTCTTTTATGGTGTGCTTCCATTTTCGATTTGACTCATTTTGGATCAACTTTTAGAAACCCGATAGTCTGGTCGGGCCTCAGAAACCAGGAACATGTTCGGTTTGGAAGTAGGGAAACAGATTTGTTTTGTTACTGGGAATCAAACTTGAAAAATCTTGGCTGGACCAATATCACATTAGAGTGCTGACAGACAAATAAGGCAAAACTGTTATTGGGTTCATTGGTCATATTTGATTATTACTCTATTATCATTAGGATTGTGTAGTCCTTGTAGAGAGTAGTGAGTTCAGTGAGTGAGTGCTTTTGTTAGTTGGGTCTTCTTAGCTCCATGGATTTTACTAAGTTGTTACTTTTTGGATTATAGTTTTTCGATGTCTGTATGGTGTTTTATGAAGTAAATTCTATATGATCTGTAATGAATGAATTGAGTTTTTTTTTTGCTCAAAGCACAAGTTGTATTAACAACTTCTGTGAAACACCACAAAAGGGGTTTTTTTTTTTGCTCAAAGCACAAGTTGTATTAACAACTTCTGTGAAACACCACAAAAGGGGTTTTTTTTTTTGCTCAAAGCACAAGTTGTATTAACAACTTCTGTGAAACACCACAAAAGGGGTTTTTTTTTTTGCTCAAAGCACAAGTTGTATTAACAACTTCTGTGAAACACCACAAAAGGGAAACATCCAACGCTTACTCTCTTGGCGTAGTTCGTGTGGTTGAGAGGTGAGTGCCGAAGGAGGTAAATTTGGCTTCGATTCCACACAATGACGATAGACAATGACTATGCTCTGCATAGGATTCTTGAGAATATAGTTTTGTTTATCTTTTCCTAGCCTATTGTGTGGGTCGATACTCGGGGAACCCTACAATGGGTTTGATAAGTATTCTTTATAGTAGAGATTAGGGGTGGTTACAATTCTAATTTTTAAATTGGTACCAAAACCAAAAAACTAGTGAATCAGAAACGAAAAGGAGGGTGTGCAATTTTGGTTCCTGTTTTTGGAATTGGAACCAGTGGTTCAGGCTCCATTTTTTAAGGATCGTTTTTGAGAAAATAAGGGGTTTTCGAGTACCTAGAGTTGTAAACGCATCGAATCGAAACAAATACCAAAGCATTCAAATTCGTATTTGATTAATTTTTCCAAATACGAACTCGAATTTAAATATGAAAAGAATTATAAAAGAAATTTGTTTTCATATTTGATGGCTAATCGATTAGTTATCGAATTTTGAACGAACAATGATAATTTAAATGATGTGTTGAGATCGATTTTAATTTCTTTAACTTAACTTTTTTTTACTGTATATCAAGTATCATTAATGCACACGATTATACTTCACAATACATTGCTATTGAAAATGATATACTTTAGATATTTTATGTTACATTAATGTGATCAAATTTTAGTAATTTTACCTGATAAGAATGTGCTAACTTGCAATGAAATACTTTATTACCGAACAAGTATGCATACAAAAATTTCAAAGAAAACAAAGTAATGTATTTCTAGTTTAAGAAAAATAGAGATCGAAAACATACTATAAATCGTCAATATTAAACTATAAATTTGTACAAAAATAAGCTACTATAGTCTAGAGATATGATACAAAATCATAGTTTCAAAAATGAGATGGTTACATGTAATATATTCATATTAAAAAGAAATTAAATTACAAAGTAGAATATATCTATGTACTTAGATTGGGTTGTGTAGTTAAATTTGAATATATTTGTTAATATACTAAATCCAATATTACATATTCGAATTCGTTTTACTTCTGAATACTAAAAAGTATTTACAATCTTATTCGTATTCGTTTTTACAAATACGAATTGTGGAATTCAAATATAAATCAAGAATCGAACCAAAATTATTTGCTTCGTTTATAACCCTAAATGTACCTCCCAATCCAAAGGTTAAAATATATGGTCAAAGAAAGGGAGGGGGCCAAACCAAAACTCTTCGAAAGAAAAGCTAAAAGTCCAAAAGCCATGAACTCCACATTCTAAATACTAAACCCATCCCCTTATCCAAAGTCTAAATCTTACCCCACCCAAATTCTAAAACCCAATAAAACTCTAACCAAACTAATTTAAATAAATAGCAACATGAGAGGTCATGTGTTCGATCTCTGTTGAAGATAATTACTTTACGGGCTTCAATACATTGCGAATGTACAGATACTACTTTGTAATAGAGTTATTAGTGTTACGGGCTTCAACAACATGACCTCTCGTCATCCTGTAACCATCATAGCCATATCTTTCTCTACGGAGCAATGTCATATGCTCCTTAGTCTAACTCTGACGGGCAACACCTAGCATCATTCTTATACTCCAATTTCTTACTCAAACCCCCAATCACAATATCAACCAAAGCCAAAGTCAAAGCAGCAAATAGACCAACAAGACTATGAGGGTGTTTAGCACTGCGTTGCTTTTCAGAATTTAGCTTCTGCTTTAGATGATAATCATTTTATTCTGTTTGGCATACCAACTTCTACTTTTCTTCATCATCATTTCGTACATAGAACACCATTTCGGAGAAGCTAATATATATTGATTCTGTTTTCAGCTTTTGAGAAAATCATTTTACCCACAAGTTAATCACTCCCAAACACCCTCATATATGCCAAAATCTAAAGCCAGCTTCTCTAATCCAGGAGAACCAGTTGTTACTACAACAATAAGGCAGTAAGACATGCCTTATTGTTACTTCGACCATAGCTGCATATTCCTAAAAAGAGACCAAATAGAACCAATCAAACTTCAACGAGGATGATTTCTCATTCCCTTTTCTTGCCCTTGGCATTTTTCCCTCTCCCGATGGGGTGCTTTTAGCTCCTCCCATTGTTCAACGAAATGAGTGGCATATTCCCCTGTGCAGCCAAGTTTTCAGAAGAGCCATCACAACCTTCTTTGTCCTTGGAGGAACTCTGTTCAGATGACCTACCTTTGTCAATAACACCAGATTCTGGCAAAATACCAGAGCTTTCCCATAGAGGTGCTGCTTTAGATGAGAATGGCTATGAACTGAGGGGGTAAACACTTGATTCTGAAACTATCTCGGATTCTTGCCAACCGTTTCGGTCAGAAACTGAATCACTACTACTAGCCTTTCCTCCGGCATCCCCTTTTCTAGCTTCCATTTGCAGAGAAATCCCATCAACAAAATGAAGTTTAGGATTATCAATGATGCCAAGCAGGCCTATGTTGACATCCCTCTGAAGCAAAGATTCTGAGATGGACATGGGATTTCTCATGGAAACCCTCTCAACAGAGCAGATCCACCCTTCATCAGGGCCAGGAATCGGGTCCTCTGATAATCCCTTGAGACTATGGACAGAGAATTGAAGATCTGCAAGAAACAATTGGAAACCAATCCCTCTTTTTCCCTCTGGAATACAGAAGTAAGTGTGACCAAATTGCCGAGATTCAATCACCTTAAGAAATCTCCCATTCCGATTGCTCCGGAGGTGTATTTTCAGGGTTCTATTCCCATTTCTTTGCAAGAATTGGTGCGGTGGCTTACCAGAGGAAATCAGAGCAGTGATTGAATCCAACAGCCAAAGGCTACCCCTGAGATCGAACCAAATCGCGAATCGCTTTCCAGATCCGAATTCATAGATACACACCTTCTTGTTGAATGAGGACAATTCGAATCTGAACCTTTTCTCTTCGAATATTAGAAGCGGTAATCTTTTCGAGGTCCCCGTTGATACCTGTCTGTTGAAGAGCCAAGCCGGCAGCGATTTCTTCATTCGATTCGTTGGAATCCGATCTGCGCCTGATGTGTTCATGATCATCGTGTTGATCTATATCCTCAGCTGAAAACGACCGTCCCTTGTTGTGGGATCCCTTATTGACTAACGCCGGAGCCGCTGAACGGCGTGAGAAATCCGGCTGGCCTGAACTCCCATCTTTCCCCGGCTTTGACGAAATAAAATAGTGAGTAGTTGTTTTCCAGTTTATTTTGTACTCCGTAAAATTTTAAAAGTAAATTTTAAATATTTAATCCCTTCGTCTCAAAAGGTTTCTGATATTGCACTTTGATCATTATTAATTATTATCAATATTTAAGCATAGATTTGTTTTATAAAAAATTGATATTTCAAAATTACGATTCATTAGAAATATATTGATATTAAATTTATATGATAATAAAAAACATTTTTCCACAAATCGGAGTCAAAGTTCACAAATTTTAACTAAGAAAAATCAAATATGAAGAATATTTCCAGAGTGAGTATACGGAGTGGTACCTCCAATGTGCATAATACCGTGGTGAGAAAAATTCTTCCACAATATTTCCACTAATTCTTTCTTCCCAATTTGACTTTTCCCCATTTTTAATTTTTGGCTTTGACTTCAAATTTTGCCCTCCTTAAAAAAGATTTTTTGAATTTTTTTTGCAATTATTCAAAATATAGAGTTAGAAGATAATTGGTGTAAATACATGAGGGTATTAATGTCATTTGTCATCTTTTTTTCTAATAGGAAGGTAGTTTTAAGACGGAGAAAAAGGGGAAGTGAGAAGAAAATTTTAGGACAGAGGGAGTATTTAGTTTGTGAATAAAACTTAATTCAACTCTTCTCAAGTGACTATCTAGCCAGTTCTAAAGGGTGTCATCAGGGATGGACTCATTCGTTTTTTTATCGATGTTTACCTAATGTACTCCCTCTGTTCCAAATTATAATGCATGTTCACTATTCACATGGTCAAACTTCATTCACTTTCTTTCTCAATTTTCATTAGGAAATTGATAAAATAAAGTATTGTTGTCACTACTAGTTTTGTAGATCTTTTGATGTAGTATTTTAATATGTAATTTTTATTTTTTAACTATATACCATTTGTCATATAAAATGATTTGAACATAATTTCAGTCAAAAATCGTAAACCGAAACAGGCGTTATAAAATGGGACGGAGGGAGTAAGAAATTTTATGAGTTACTCTCTCCGTTCAAAATTAAACTACTTATTTACTATTGATATGATCAAATCATATTCACTTAGCTAATATATCTTTATTTGTCATTTGATAAAATGGATATAATCTTGTCACCTCTTGTTTTGAAAAAAAATTTATTTAGTTTTTAAATATATAAATTTTACTCCCTCCATCTCAATTTATACTGCATGTTTTGGTTGACGATATTTGACTGAATGATATTCAAATCAATTCAAATGAAAAATAGTATATAACTAAAAATTATGTATTTAAGACCTACTTTAAAAGATCTACAAAACTAGTGATGACATTACTATATTATTTTATCAAATGGCTAACGAAAATAAGAAAAGAAAGTTACTTGTAATAAAATTTGACCTTGTGAATAATAAACATGCAATTTAATTTGAGACGTAAAGAGTATTTTTTATGTCCACCAATTCTCACAATGTGTTGAATTGAAAATAAATTCAATTAAACAATGTAAAAATCTAAATAGCCAATTTAATTTGGAATGAAAGAGTAGTACTAGTAGTACAAGTATACTATTTATATTTTAATTCATTAGAAGCATACTTGAGATTCATACCTCATATGGATCCTCGTTCAATTCTTATATATATGCACAATTAGTTCCAATTACCAAGGTAATCAATCCTTATAATGAGAAACATGTTAATTGGGTTTTCCTCTGATTCTTAATTGTAGGATGAAATGTTTTTAAATGAGATATTCTACTCACTATTCGAAGCTAAATGGTTGTCCAAAATTTAACGTGCCATTTTGATTTAGTGGATGCATTAAGATTATGGAAGTGTATTCATATTGCAATTTACTATGAGCAGATGTGCATTTGGGTGTTTCTAAAGGTACCAAATTCAGCTTGACTCCACTAAGGAGGGGGTGGGGGTGTGTGTTCAGGTCGGAGCGGGGTGGGGGAATTTACCGAGGGTTAGAGGGGTAAGAACCGTCAATTTTACCAACGGGGCACCGGAGCGCCCCCGGGTCATCCCGTGACATTGGTTCCCAATGTCATGGGAACCTTCCCTTATCTTAAAATTGAAAACTATATATAAAAAAACCTTAGAACTACTTGTAGAACTGACTCCTGACACTGAAATAAACTAAGGATCCATTTGGTACACGAAATTGACAAAATTGGCAAATTGGAAATTGAAATTCTATGGAATTGATTTGGATGCAATTGAACTTTCCAATTTCAATTCATTTTGACACTATCAATTCCAAATCCACATTTTTTGTAACCAAACAACAGAATTAGAATTGTGATCCCCAATTCTAATTCTAGAGTTTGATTCTGGGTACCAAACGGAGCCTAATTGTAGTGTAACTTTGAGCTAAGCAGTATTAAATTGAACTAAACAGCATTGAAATGAATCCAACTAAACAGTTCCTTAGTGCGAGTCAAGCTGATAGTAAACAGTTCCTTGGTACCTTTAGAAACACCCAAATGCACATCTGCTCATAGTAAATTGCAATATGAATACACTTCCATAACCTTAATGCATCCACTAAATCAAAATGGCACGTTAAATATTGGACAGTCGTTTAGCTTCGAATAAATAATGTACTAAATCAAATGACGCGTTAAACTCCTCTTCTCACTTTCTATGACGTTTTGGACGATAAGTGTATTATGGGTCTAATTGTAAGACATCAGTACCAAATAATAAGGTCTGAAATTGAATCAATTTTTCCATATATGGATAGCAATACAAGCACTAGCATTTACAACTAGATTGTCCAAAAAATTAAACTTTTCATAGGTCGAAATAGTAAAGAAAGCGTTGCTTGGGTGTTGAGCTATGGCCTTGTCTGCAGCTATACAACTAAAAGTAAGCATATGCATATATATATATATTGATGACTATTAGAGCCTCACATTTCAGATGCATTTACCTTGGGAATTTGAGAGCCAGGGCAGACGGACCAGTTCTATGCAGTTCTTGGTCTAAAAAATCATCCATCCTATCAGAAGCTATCTCCAGTTTATCATGGGATCCATGGCATTAATGAATGGCCATCCGAGGCGCGATGAACAACATTTTGATTAGCTACCAGTCATCTATCGGTGTTAAAACCTGTTAGCAGATAGGAAATGCTTACGATCCATGAGATGTTAGATGATCACTAGCAATTTCGAGTCTTCAATTCCTTGGCAGCTTTTTTGAATTCCTCTGCGAGTATGCTTTTGAGTCTTTGCCTCAAGTTAGAAGCTTCTTGAGGCTTAAACCACTTCTTTCCAAACTGGAAAAAAGCAATAATGGTAAAAAATAAATGTGGGAAAGGCAAAAGGGAAAATTAGGAAAAGCATGGAACTGATAAGGATAGTTATAGCACATATGGCTTTCAAATGGACTTGTTCATTTGTGCAAAAGAGGACAAAACGATTACCATTCCTAGATCCTTCCTTTTCAGTCTTCCAGGAACTTCATCAATGAAGCGTTCAATAAAGAAAAGTACGAAAGGGCCACAGTCATAATCATTCTTTTGCTGAGGAACCTGTCATCACAGAAAATTGAGTAGAAGAGAAAAAAAAGGATGTTTTCCATAATTCTTAACGATACCACACAATATTAATCACCTAGATCATAAGCAGTAGAATTCATAAATGAGTACTCTGGGCAGGTTTATGGTAGAGAAGAAATGACAAATGTAACATCCAAATCCAGCTGTGGAGAATATCTTACCTCAATTTCTTTTTCCTCTATTATATCAGGGAGTTCATCCCATATGTTATCTGGAATTTGTAAATGTAGTTCAGACTTTGAGAACTTCCATTCTTCTACCAAAAATCTGCAAGAAAAATTAAACCAACTCAAGCAAAACCATTAACAGAAGTGTCATATGGGCATCAAAATGAAATCCATTATAGGAATTTCATTTGGTAAACTGAGTAACTATATATATCTCGGTCAACTTAGACAGAAAAACATCATAGGATTAAAATTTACTCCCACCGTCCCACAATGAATTACACTCTTCACTATTCAAAAGTCACGGGAACTTTTGTTTATTTGTGTGTTTTTATTGATTATTTGATAAAATAAAATATCTAGTCACCTCTTGTTTTGTAGAACTTTCGATGTATTTTTTAAATATGCAAGTTTTATTTTTTATTTCTATACCAATCTTTAAAAGAAATGAATTGAAGAAACTTGAGATTTTACTTCATTTTGGGTAAAGTGTAATTCATTTAGGGACGAAGGGAGTCTCACAAGTTTTTATATTTGTTACAAAATCACGTCTAGAGTGAAAGACTGTTTCTTTGCTCAAGGATTTCAAACCTCTCATGATCTAAGATCAAGACCACTAATGAGTTAGGTCCCTAATGAATCAATCAATGCACTAAGGAGGGACTTAGGTCATCAGTGTACTAGATCCCTTCCAGATCAGAAGATGCTCAGATCATGATGTAATCATGATCCGATGCTAAAATTTCAGGGGGGGCGGGAGAGTGGGGCACAAGATTTTACTTTTTATGTTCCAGTGTTTAAAACTGTAACAAAATGTCAGTAACCATGCTGAACGCTAAACTATAAACCAACTTGAACCTTCATGACTCCAACAAAAGGAATTTAGAAAAATGGTAATTCTAGTATGCAACTTCAATTGAAGCTACTC
>OOIL02000559.1:2844252-2881120 GCA_900332095.2 Cuscuta campestris
TTGTTAGGAATCAGAGATCAGAGGCGGTCAAGCGGAAGCGAACAAACACACACACACAAATAGCAGAAAATAAGAACACGAGATTTAACGTGGTTCGGTCAGTAACCTCCACGGGTTGCAGCTAGGGTTTATCTTTTATTAGGTGCTCACAGATTATAGTTACATGATTGGGTATTTATAAGATATAAACTAGGGTTAACAACTTGCTAAACAAGAAACAACTAATGGGCCCTTTAATTAATAACTAAAACCGGCCCCCCATGTTTCTTCCCTTTAGCCGACCAGGCTTAAAGCCCACAGCTCTAAAGCCTTCACCGAATAACCCAACACTATTTTCCACAAAGTGAACTAAACAGGAACAAACAATTTTCAGACTTCCCACCAAACACCAGGAAAGGAAAATGACTTTGGGAAAATGATTCATTTTCTAGAAGTCATTTTCCATATGTTATTTTTATTGTTTCGTAACAGACCCTTAATCACCTTTTAACCCAAATATGTCGTTAACTGGTGTCCTACCTATAAGAAAAATGTCAGACTTTCAAGAAATTCTATATTAGAAATAACTAAGAACTAAAATTCCACATCATATATAATCTTTTGTATATATATAAATATATATACTCTCTCTGTCTCAATTTAGTATTCCTTGTTTGACTTTGCACGAAATTTAAGAAAAGTGAAATTGTGTGGTTGAAAGTGATGCAGAGGAAAGACAAAAAAGGTGAGCCACAAAAAGCTTTCCAAAAAAGAAATAAAGAAGGTTAATTTGAGACGGAGGGAGACTGGGAGAGAGAGAGTGTGTGCATATATATATATATATATATATATATATATATATATATATGTATGTATATATATATGTAGGGATTGACTCCAGTGAGATGACATGCTTCGGTCAGATGACACAAAGCTCACCACTGGTCACTGCAAAGCTCACCAATGGCCAATGTAAAGCTCACCAAACTGTAAGGCAAAGCTCACCAAATTTTTTTCAACACTTTGAATTTTTTTCCAAAAAATAAAAAAGCTCACCACATTACACTGCAAAGCTCACCAATGGGCAATGTAAAGCTCACCTAGAAATAAGGCAAAGCTCACCACTTTGAACACCAAAACTCACCTTTTTTTTATTTTGAAAATTAAAAAATTAATAAAAAATAAAATAGCAACACCGGTCAACCACCGGTCAGTGGCGGCGGCGCGGCAGATACCGGCGGCGGCGGGCGGCAACAGCGGCAGGCGGCGGCCGGCGGTGGTCAAAGTCCAGTCAGCTTTTCCTTTAATTATGGTCAACGGTCAATTGTCAAAAAGTCAACACCACTTCCTTTGATTTTTTTTCAAAAAAATTCAAAGTGTTGAAAAAATATGGTGAGCTTTGCCTTAGAGTTTGGTGAGCTTTGTAGTTGTCTTTGGTGAGCTTTGCATTAGCCAGTGGTGAGCTTTGCGTCATCTGACCGTAGCATGTCATCTCACCGTAATGTGTCATCTGACTGGAGTCAATCCCATATACAGGCCCGCCCATAAGCAAGTGCATTAGGTGCACTTGCACAGGGCCTCCAAAATATAAGAGCCCATTTTTAATTTTAACTTTAGCCCAATACTAGATTTGTTTTATTACTCAAGGCCATTAATTAATAACAAAGAAGTACTCTGTATTCAGTTTTCCGCCCCATCGGTTCCTCCGTGGCTCTCCCTCTTTCATTTTTCCACCTCATCAGTGTTAAACATCTAGTGTGACTCCTCAATTCCTTCTCCTCTAGAGTGGTGAGTTCTTGATTTTTTATGCTTTAATGTTTTTTCTATTTCAATTTATTTTTTGTCAATGGCACTCCTCAATCGCATGAAGTACACTTTTAAATTTTTATTCTTTTTTTGTCAATGATCAACCATTAATTACTTCAATTGGTTTTCCTTACAACTCTTTTTAATCTATATTGATCTGTTTCATTGTTTTACAGTTTCTAAAAATTTATTTTTGAAAGAATATGTTTTCCTTGGAATGAACAAAGAAAAAAGATAAGAAACTACAATTTCAATTTTAAATTACTCGGTATTTTTTTAGGAGTACACTTTTTTTATGCATTAAAAACTATTTTTTTTTTCCTTTTTTTACTTTTTACTTTGTAGACATCACAAAGTTTATAAATTTGCTTTTTGTGATTTTAATTTTATATATATATTTTTAATTATTTGAGTACATCTTGTTCATTTTGGCTAGTGAGATATTAACAATATATTAAGTTTATGAATTTTATAAATTCTTTGTTTGTTAGCATTTCTAATTTGTAAATAGTTTTGAACTTAAAGCCAAATCAAAATATCTCAATTGTATTTTTTTTGCACCAATATTTTAATTTAGCATTGTTTGAAAACTTATCTAAGTGTGTGAAATTGATTTGATAGGTGATTTTTGCATCGTAAATGATTCAATCTTTTGTTGAATTGCTTCTTTTTATCTCAAGGCCATAAGTTACTCAGTTGTACAGGGCCTTCTAAAATGATTGGGCGGGCCTGCCCATATATGTATATATATATATATATATACATACATACATATATATATACATACATATATATATATACATACATATATATACATACATATATATATATATATATATATGGGATTGACTCCAGTGAGATGACATGCTTCAGTGAGATGATGCAAAGCTCACCACACTACACTACAAAGCTCACCAATGGACAATGCAAAGCTCACCTAGAAATAAAGTAAAGCTCACCACTTTGAACACCAAAACTCACCTTGTTTTTTAATTTTAAAAATTAAAAACTAATAAAAAAATAAAATAGCAACACCGGTCAACCACCGGTCAGCAGCGGCGGTTGCCGGCGACCAGTGGCAGGGCGGCGGCGGATTCCGGCAACTGGCGGCAGGGCGGTGTCAGATTCCGGTGATCGGCAGCGGCAGGTGGTGGATTCCAGCGACCGGTGGCGGAGGCAGGCGGCGGTCAAAGGTCTCAGTCAATGGTCAAAGTCCAGTCAGCACCCCTTTCTTTGATTTTATTTTTTCAAAAAAAATTCAAAGTGTTGAAAAAATATGGTGAGCTTTGCCTTACAATTTGGTGAGCTTTGTAGTTGTCCTTGGTGAGCTTTGCAGTTGGCAGTGGTGAGTTTTGCGTCATTTGACCGTAGGATGTCATCTCACCGTAAGGTGTCATCTCACTGGAGTCAATATGGGATTGACTCTAGTGAGATGACACCTTATGGTAAGATGACATGCTTCAATCAGATGACACAACACACAACACACAACACTGCCAATAGAAAGCTCTCCAACTGCCAATTCAAAGCTCACCAACTGCCAATGCAAAACTTACCAACTGTCAATGCAAAGCTCACCACTTTTTTTAAATAAAAAAAGTTTAAAAAATAGCACTACCGCTCAACCACCAGTCAACCACCGCTCAACCACCGGTCCACGGCAACAATGGGGGTCATCGGTGGTGGCCATTGGCGGTCAAAGTGTAAAGCTCAAAGCTCACCAACTGTCAATGAAAAGCTCACCAAGGAACAATGCAAAGCTCACCACTTTTTTTAAAAAAAAAGCTAATAAAATTGCACTACCGGTCAACCACCGGTCCACGGCGGTAGTCTGCAGCAGTTGGAAGTCAGCACCACCGCCTTTTGTTTTTTTTTTTGAAATCATTTTAAACTTTAAAGTGTGGTGAGCTTTGTGCACATATTCGGTGAGCTTTGCAATGAGAGTCAGTGAGCTTTGTTGCTGGGCTTTGTAAGCATTTAACCATCAAATTTTGAAAAAAAAGTGAAGTGTTGGAAAATCATGGTGCAATGGACAGTGGTGAGTTTTGCAGTGATCAATGGTGAGCTTTTCAGTGATCAGTGGTGAGCTCCAGCGTCATCTGACTAAAACATGTCATCTTACCATAAATATTGGTTGGAAATATGATATACCTTGTTCAGTATAGCCTCTTTAAGTTTGCTGTAAAAATATGTATTGAAGAAATGATAGTTGCACCCTCCAATATTTGACATAGACTTGGTCAGCTGCAGATATCTAGTAAAAAAAATACCATTGTGATGAGAATTGTTAAAAAATTATACCAAGTTTAACGTAGTCCTACACAAATAAAGTTATTAGAGAAAACACTCAATTTTCTTTACAATAAATTAATTGACAGTTTTCTAAAAGTAAATAACAGTTGTTATTATATACAAGTACAAGAAAGAAGCTTAATGTCAACTTGAATTAAAGAATATGATCTATTCCTGGTGTCTCTTGGAAACAGCCTCTCTACTTTCAAGTAGGGGCAAGGTATGCGTACACTCACCCTCACCCTCCCCAGACCATACTTTCGTGAGATTGTACTGGGGTGTTGGTGATTATCTGTTCCTGAATATCACAAGCAAGTTATTTTGTAAATACATACTTTTGCAATGCGTATATTGAATTAAAAAATATCCTATTGAAGTATTATACTTAGATTAAGGACCAACCCTGAAGCTAGTGATTTGCTACTAATAATTTAGGTTAACGATGAGGTGACTTCGTGCTTCTACTTGATCCTTGAACTCTACAAACACCTGCCTGATGAATACTCTCTCCATCCAGCGAAAAGGTTCCACAATGATCGGCAAGGTTATTAAAAAATATGAAATGGTGTCGTTGAAAGTGGTGCTGAGGAGAAAAATAACATGATGCACGGAAAATTTTCCATAAATGGAAAGAGGAACTTTTTTGGGGTGGACGAAAAAAGAAATATGGAACTTTTTTATGTGACAAAAGAAGTAATAATTAATAGGGTGCACCACCAGATGCCATAAAATTTTAGGCTAGCAATTAGAGTAATAATCTCTCATTTCTATAGTTCTATCATCCTGAACCTGCAACTTCTACATACTTCTACATTATTTGCTAGAAACTATTAATCTTAGTGCCTTGGGTTGAGCATTGCCAGTCTCAGCACGATGTTAGCAAAGACTCACCAAACGTGATATAACATCTCACTCATTACTTTCTCCCATCTAACTGCCAATCGATCCTGAGAATCTCTATTGGTGGCTCCCACCAATCATCATTATAACAACATTAACAAACCCAGTATGATCCCAACTCCTTTGGGGTTTGGGGTTAAGATGTACGCAACCTTACTCCTGTAAATATAGAGAGGTTGTTTCCATGAGACCCTAGATGATTGCTAAATTGACAGTCAAAAAATGTTATACTCCATAGATTGGATTGTAAGAAACAAGGGAAGTTTAATGTGCTATTTTGAAGAGTAAATTCTATAATTGGTCCTTTATAATAGGGGGTTTCCCTATTTAGCCCTCTATTATCAAATATTACCCAAGTGGTCCTTCTTTTATGGGTACCTTTCCACAAATAGTCTTTTTTTTGATCTTCTATCATGTTGGTGTTAATTTGACGGCTAAAAGTGTAATTTCACAATGATAATATATCTTTTTTGTCATACACAATTCCAAAGGTTGCTGCGTTTGCATCGTTTGTGAATTACAGTCGCTTTTTACGACAACTATAGTCTACAAATGTGATCTTTCGTCAGAATCCTAGCCCACAATCATAGTCATTATTTTTGTGTTATCCGCTTAACCAATATCAGAACAGTCACTAGACATAATGTTGATGTCAAATTATACTTTTAGCCTTTAAATTAACACTAACACGGCAGAAGATCAAAAAAAGGACCATTTGTGGAAAGGTACCCTTAAAATAAGGACTACGGGGGTAATATTTGATAATAGAGGACTAAATATGGAAACCCCCCTGTTATAAAGGACCAATTATGGAATTTACTCTATTTTGAATTAGTCCATTATTTACCCAAAGCTCTAAACATTGTCAAAATGGCTCTTTTAGCTCAATTGGCAATGGACGCAATCATCATGCTGTATTGGAAACCAATACTTCAAAAATAAAACCTTCATCAGCAAATAATGTCTTTGAATTTTGCAAATATTCTGTAACAAGAAGTTGCTTATTTTCCCCACTTACCATTTTCCCTTCTATTTAGGAGGATGAAGAAAAATCAGGAAAAAAGAAGACTTTTTACTCAAATTAACTGAATGAAACACACATCAACTTATGAGCCAATGCACTGAACTATCTCAACTAAACATTAATCTTTACCGGATATAAAAGTTCATTATAGTTGACGACAAATATTCTTCAGGAGCAAGGCAATTCATGTCGGAGTAGCAAAGCTCAATTGGATCTGGATCATCTCTATTCCACAAAGGAAAACAGATTATGACATGTATGTATTCAAGAAGAAATGATGAAAAACATATGCAACACATAACATTCAAACATATACGGCGTATTTTTTTCACAAAAAGAGAGTATGTCATACCGAGAAGGATAATATAGCTTCATATCTTTTGTGCTGAAATGACAAAGGGAGATAATTATTGCCTGGCAAACCACACATTGGGAGGCTATATTGTTAAAAGCAATTCAGATGTAAAAAAGCCAGCAATAAAAAATTAACACATCACCGTTCATCCACAAAGTCTAATTGGTCCATCTGTTTGACCTCATGTTCCTCCTCGTCTAGAAGAACAACAGTCTCCCCCTACAAGGAGTGATGCAATAGAATCCAAATATAATACTCAGGAAATACTTAAAATTAACAAAATAGTATGGAGTAAAAAAAATATAGGAGAAAAACCAGTATCTCATAAAAACAAGCTCATTGATCTGGCTAAGAGGCATGTACAAATTTGAAAGCACTATCCCAAAGGACATGCATGGTAAGAGACACAAAACAGAGAGCTAAAGCATAGTAAATCATACATTTTTACACCTTGGGCCATCTGAACAATAGATATTTGAAGAATTATTCCTGGGAGAGAAATGAACAAATCAATCTTAAAGCATGCACCGAAGAGTCAAGAGTGAGAAATGGACAAGTTGAAAAAGGAGGCTGCTTTAACAAAAGGTACTACACAGAAGAACTAATACACATTATATAAAAGAATAAGCAGAAGAAACATGGGTCACAAAAGATTAATATACTTCTTTGAAACAACGCCATAAAAGTCTTTTTCCGAATGCGATGTAGCAGCAGATATGCTTCTTTTCAATCTAGCATTTGATAGCCGCGGACTAGGTGTGTTTCGAGAAGACAATCCTCTATCTTGTCTTCTCCTTGCCCTCTTCTCCTTGCATGTCCCTCTATTCGCACAAGGATTCATGGTATATAATTCATTTTCAAAGGCGTTCTGGCTTCCCTAATTATAAATGCACAAAAGTGAAGAGGGAAAACTTAAGTTGTAAAAGAATCCACAACCAGGTTAGAGAGAGAATAATGCTATAATAGTCAGGAATAAGAACTCACTGTTTCAATTCTGTTCACAAAATGAGAAGCAAATGGAGATTGAGAAGGTGGTGCAGAAGATGATGGCGCTGATTGTTTAAAGCCATGAGCTACACCTGCACAATTACATGTTGCTTTTATCCTTTCCTGTTGAAAATGAGTAACCATGTGACCCAGGGACAAACATCCCGAACAAACCAAGAACATCTAAATACCTTTATTTCAATTGAACAAAATATTTCCCCTGAGACTGTGATACAGGGTTTCCCCAAGAATTTGAAATTAAAAAGCCATTGCAGTTTCAAGTAAATGTCTATTTTTTGTCAATCACTCATTTATGTGGTGTATCCATACACGAAGACTGATGTAGCATACCATGTTAATTTAGAATGACATAAAAGGATCGGAAAGTACTCCAGGGCATCATCAAATCGCAATATATGAATAGGCGATTACATGATTTAGATCTCAACACATAACGCACAAATGTGAGAGAACAGTTTGGAACAACTTTTCATTTTATATGATCATTTTGTTCTAGAAAAATCTCAGCACATAAAGCACAAATGTGAGAGAATGATACGGAAGAAGCCGAAGAACTATTCTTTTATATAATCATTTTATACGAGAATAATCTAATGTTCTCAACTGAAATGACGAAGTAATTCTTGTTCTTGAACACAAATTTAGATTCAAGTTAACACATGACCAAATACATCACAACAGACTAACTCAAATGGAGCACTTGTTTGTTCGTTGTCACTTGTATCTACAACTCAGAGTCCCAAACTCACACAAATGGTGTTTAGCAAAATGACAGGACTCAAAATTTCATGGAGACATATGTTGAAATTAAGGGGAGATTTTCTACAGCAACTGAAGAGATGGATGTCCTAAGCAACAATCAGCTACAACCAACGTTGTATCTCGCCATTCAATGTCAAGAATGTAGAGGCCTTCACACTCATGTTTGTTAGAAAAAAATTTCAGTCACAAATTCTTGAAACAAAAAATAATTAGAAAAAGTACACGTTACAGCAATTGAGGGTACAAGACAGCCAAAAATAAGTAGACTAACTGAATTTAAATTTAAAAAATGATTTAAGTAAACTGTTGAAAGAATAATATTTGAGTAATGAGTAACTGAAAACTCATCCATACACATACACACCACCTTCCTATGTAGCTTCCTAACGCCTTGCTCTCTATAAGCCTATATAACGGTAGTGCCTATCATATCTTGTATCAATTCATATGTCATAATTCATAATGGCCTCTTTGATGACCAGAAGTGTTTGGAGAAAGTCAGAAAACAGAAATGGAATCAAGTTAAGTATTGCTAAGTAAGCAGTTATGGAATCAAATGCAGGTGACAATGTTTTTTAATGTAGACATACTCCCTCTGTCCCAAAAGACCCAACTTAAGAAAGGTGAAATTGAGTGGAGTGTTTTGCAGATGAGAGAGAAATAATGTAAACCATATAATCATTTCTTTAAAAGGAAAGTGGAACCTTATTTTTGGACATAAAGAAAGAGAGCTGTGAAACCTTTTTATGGGACAAAGGGAGTATTATTAAGAAAAAATTATAAGAACAAATTGCAAAAAAAATTGTTCAACGTTGTAAACACGCAGCTGCAAACAATAATTAAATGCGGGTCAATGGCAGAATATCACTTAAAAATATTGACAATTCTGTTGCAGCAACGAGGGTTTCGATTGTTTCGGGGAAAACTAATTTCTCTGTCTACTACCGTTGACAGTGCCTATTGTTCTGATGACTAACGACGGTTCTAGATGTTCTAACGAGCAGTGGGGGTTGTTGAGGAGAAGGTTCCAACCAGATTTGGATCCTTTAACAGTAAATAGGTGTAGAAGGGTAATTTAGGAAAGTCAATGCAATTTTTAACATGCATAAAAAGTGTCTTGTGTCAACTTGGGAAGAAACATTTGGCCTGAGGAAGTACTACCTTCATCCCATTAAGGGCCTGTTTGGTTGATGGAGAAGGGAGGGGAGGGAAAGGGTGGAAGGGAATGGGAAGGGATGGGGAAGGAGCCTCTCCCCTTGTTTGGCTAAAAGAAGGGAGACAAAGGATGTTATGAACAGTATTCATCTCCTAAACCGTTAGAATCTCGAATCAGATCGAAGATAGGTCGTAAGAGATCCAATCGGGTCAACATGTCTTCATCACATGTCTCTTTCTCTTCATTGTTTCATGTGCACTCTATTTCTAGCTACGTGGTGTTTCTTTAGCTTATGGATGGATACTGGATCTGTGTTAGATTGGAGTTGTTATTATAGATGAATACGAAGTAGAGGAGACATGGAAAAAAGGAAGAGGAAGAAGAATAGCAGCGGAGTAGGAGGAAGACAAGAGGAGAGAGAGAGAGAGAGAGAAGAAGAGGAAGAAGAAGAATAGTGGAGGAAGACGGTGAGATAAACTCTCTCTCTCCTTCCATCTTCAAGATAGATATTAGATATAGACTATTATATTTTTTTAATCAAACAATAATATCCAACATGGGATCCAACTGGGTTGTTGTTGTTGTGCAATAATATCCAATGTAATAATTCTATTTCAATTACTGTCTATATTCCCCTATATATGAAATTATATATTTATATGAGATAATAATTCTTCTTCAGTTTTCTATACGAGACCCCCCCCCCCCTTTTTGAGCCATACAAAGGTATGGAAAAAATGATAATAATACAGCAGAACTGTTTTCCGAAATGACATGAGCTTTTACCTGCATAGTTGTGGTCATGCCTTGCCCCTTCCCATTCATCAATGTGCTATCCAAGAAACAAAATAGTGGTTAGAGATGAGCATAAAAGGTGATCCAAAATAATGCTATTATTACCTTCACGTTATAACTCACGCAATGAGCATCTACCACAACAGGAAGTTCTCACTACGACAAAATGTTTATAAAATTTGATTGTAGGTGTTTTTGCCAACATAAGAACTATAGGACTTTAACAATCATGGTATTAGTAATTACACTACGTATTAGAGTTATCCAAAAAAATCACCAGTTATTAAAATACTTTTATCCAAGACACCTCTATCTCTCAATAACTGTGGTTGAAAAACTGTGTCTAGAAATAAAAACACGAGCATAAACAAAGTGTGTCATTCTTGGTATGTTTTGGACACAATGGAGTAAACGAAACGTACTCTTGGGGAGGATGGGGAAACTCATTTGCATCCCGGTACAAGGAACCCTACCCCTCACAGTATTGCAATAGTACTATTTCACTATCTCTAATACAATACTAAGCTAATAAATCCATACCCAGTAACTCTCATTACAATTAGAAACGAAACTTGCCCGCAATCTCATACGCAAAACACAAATTCTTCCATAGCTATATGGCCTAACTACAAATTCTTCCATAGCTAGATGACTAATCCATGTAACAGAAATAAGAGGAAAAATAAAACAATACTTTTAGTTCCTAAGCTTCTACTCCCTCTGTCCTTAAAAAATATTCATTCTTTCTTTTTTCGTTCATTCCAAAAGTAATTATAACTATATTTTATTAAAATCTCCACTAGTCCACTCTTTCTTTTATTGCTCACTCCAAATAAATACTCCATATGTCCCATATGTTTCTTCTCACCGCTGTCACTCAATGCAGCCATAACTCTAGATGCACCATCAAACTGGCAATGTCATTGTTGCTTACCTAACACCTAAGTATTCCAAACCAAACATACTCATAATATCCCACCCCCAATCAAAAGTATGGTATGGGACTAAAGCTCTAAGAGGCAAGATGTATAAAAGACCAAGAAAAATAGAGAATGACTTAAAACCCATTTGGTGAGTTTTGGAGGTTTGATATGATATATGTTTTAAAAACAGGAAGAAATGATATGGGTTTTGATATCTAAAATCAAAGTGGGTGGAGAGAACTGAAATGAAATTAAGTTTCACTATTTTCGGTTTGGTGAGAAGCTATTTAACCAAAAAGAATTGGAAAAAAAATCAAAAATAAATGGAGAAGAAGATATGTGGTCAATACAAGAAATCAGTTCCTCAAGAAGAAGATAAGGATCCCCATAGAGAAAACCATGAAGATAAAACATTCGAATATTAATTAAAACAATCAAAACACCATTTTGGGATTATTAGGGATTTGCTTTCGGCACAAAGAGAACGATGACTGCTTACGCCAGAAAGACAGCCATGAATACAGACGAAGGAGAAGAATTGTCTCGACCAGAAAAAAATAGGTGCGTGGGAGAAGAGAGAAGATGATATCGGCGGATTGATAGCAGTCTTTTAGCGGAGATATCGAGAAGCAGGCAATAGGGAAAGTTACTATATCTCCAAATTTGAAAGTTCAAAACCCTATTTATTTATCAAACACTAATTTTGGGAACTTGATATCGGAGATATCAAAACCCATAGTGGTTTGGCTAAACAAACACACCCTCATTGGCTTAGGCGTTCATATTTGCTTTATATCTTCTATAATGATCACTATGTCTGTTGCAAATGGCGATAAAAAAAGTGTTACGGCATGGGAACTCTTGGATGGAGAAGAGAGCTCCGAGGCTCACTAACACTATCAGACAAGAGAGAGAGAGAGAGAGAATTCTGTTGAGAATAGAGAGAGAAGGGAGTTAGTAATGAAAATATCTTCTTATTACACTTCCAAAGATTGAGTCCAGTATTTAGAGAGTTACAACTCTAGCTTACACGTAGGACAATAGCAAAGCACATACAAGAATAGAAAATATGGAATTTGAGCTAAGGGCTGCATCAAAGATTCAAAGAGTCATATTTGTGAATGTTTTAGTTTCAAGTAAATAATGGACTAAATCAAAATGACACGTCAAACTTTCTCTAATAACTTTCTATGAAGTTTTGGGTAGTAAAGGAAACAATGCATCAAGGGTCAGACAAATACAGCTCCTATGTTTTTCATGAGTATGGATGAGTGTGTATTCTACTGAGTTTTGTTATTGTGATATTTTATAACAATCAGCTGGTAGATGTATTACTAATGAATCGTGTAAAACCCTCCTCCATTGCATTTATGCGTAAATCACAAAAGACAATCGAACATGGGCAAAAGAATAGTGTAAAATCATCCTCTGTTGCATTTATTTACGAATGGTGGAAGTATAAAACAAAATTAGCAACAATGTGACAATGGTACAAGTGTACAAGTACACCTGTGTTTTTATTATTATTAAAGGATTATATATGATTATACTCAAAAAAGAAATTCAAGGCAGTCCCCAAAGTCAACTAGTCAAAGCAATGGAAAGTCAGCTTAACTATTTCACGACAGCCACCTTAGGGTTTAGCATATTTAGTACCAAAAATGTGGGGGATGGGGCGTATCAAATTGGAACCAGTTCATCTATTTGTATTTGGTACAAAAGGCAAAGGTATGGGGAGATTGGACTAGTTGGAGGTGTATCCAGTTGATACAAGTCTTTCTATTTGGTAACAAAAGATTGTTTCTGTCATTAGTACCTTCCCAAATTTTCGTCCACTTTTCTCCCATAGTTGCATGTAAAACTAAAAAGCTCATCTTTTATTTAGGGGCTTGAATATGAGTGCCAGCAAATGTTGCCAATGAAGGGAAGACACAGACATATATTTGTTTCAGCACTAAGTTGAAACAGTGACCTGTATTCGTTCCAATTATCACTACATGTTCTTCACCCAATTATAAAATGCAACCAACCCAAAGAACTCAAAAGTACACGAAACTGAATCAAACATAAGAGTGGGTCATTCATGAATTTTGAGAAACACAAAATTCTACTGAGTATACCAGATAAAAAACCCTAAATCACAGTTTCCTTTGCATAAAAAATCTCCAGGTTGTTTTCATTTTGATAACAATTGTTCTTTAAAGTCGTGCTTTTGTTTTGATTAACGGCACTCCTAGGGCAAATTAACCTATAGCTGAATAAGCACACTCACTCCTTAAGTCGAGTCTATGAACTTTACATTGACATATAGAGAATATCGAACAACTAGTCAGGAATGTAGGTTTAAAGCTAACCTATCATACTATTGGGAAAAACATAAAACTGATTTTACAAATCACCTCATTCAGACGCTCACGCTTCCTCCGTTCCAGTTCATCCAGATGTCGTTGGTGAAACAGTTTAAGCTTCTCGCCACCGTCCGGCAGGTTTCTCAAGGTACTGCTAGATATAGTTCCATGAAGCCTCGCAATCTTATCCTTGAGCGCCTCATCGGACAAGCTCTGGAGGTCTCCCCCGCGTTGATCCTCGTCCATCTCCGTCAATCTCCCGTTTATCGCAGGCGTGGGGGTTACCACCAGCTCCGGCGGAGGCTCGTCTTCGCGTTCCGAGAATAACTTCTCCCAGTCAAGAGGAATGCCTCCCGTCACCCTCCTCCCTCTTCCTCCATCATCCATGCACCCACCGAGCTCTAGTTCTGTCAGTGTCCAGAGCAAAAATGGAGTAGGAAGAGGAAAAAATTGGAAAACACTCCGCCAGAAGAAGCCTAGAATGCTACTGCTATGGCTAAATTTTGCAGACCCAATTTTGCATAAGGTCCAGTGGGTCCACCTGCGGACCTTGTCTTTTTTCTTTTTAGGCTACTTTCCTACACAAAACTCAGGCCTTCAAAACAGAATTAGGGACTTTAATCTCAATTATATTGTTTGGTAGTATAAAAATTTATGAATTTGGAATTTTTAGTACAAAAAATGAATAGAAATTAGAGAACTTAATTTTGTTCAATCTAATTTTATAGAATTTCTATTCTAATTTAATTTTAATTTCGTCAATTTTGTGTACCAAACGGGCCCTTAAAGAAACTCGTATGTATCGGGTGGTTCATTTTGATGGTTCAGTTTTCATCCAAAATTAAAGAAAAAATGGAATGTGGTTTAGTGGTTCGGTTTGGTTTGGTTCTACACCAAAAGTCTGTAAATCATTGGTTATTTGGATCGGTTTATGTAGTTTTTATTTTAATTTTTTTCGCGTGTTCGAAGACCCATAGGCCATTGAGGCAACCGAAGCGGAAGCCTTCTTTAAGGCTGCTCCTGTCTTGCCGGCAACAGGATGCCTCGTCTTCTCCAAATCCATCGAGGTAGCAAAGGGAGAACCTGTTACAGAGAAAAGGAAAGGCAGGTTAGAAAAAACCTACGAAACGCGGCCCGAGTGGGACCAGGATGGAACTAAAGGAATACTCAAGATAAGCGAGCTAGGACTCGACAAAGAAGCCTCGAGAGGGAGATCTTAAATATTGTTCAGAGTACTTATGTCTGCATTGGCCAGCTGCCTGGGGGTCACATACTACATGATCTCGATTGGACCCTTCTTGCTAAGGGTCACTACATCCTCGAGCATGTCTGGGGAGTAACTAGATCGTGGAGTTTTCAAGGATAGGGGTGTTACTCAGTAGTGAAGGAGTCCGAGGGAACTCGGACCCAAAGAAACTTATTCTCTCAACCCTTGTTGGATGTCTTGTTCCCCTTCTTTGCCAAAGAAAGGGGTGTTACCCTTGTCTTGTTCCTCTTGTTTGCCAAAGAAAGAGGTGTTACCCTTGTTTGCCATCTTGCACCTGAAAGCTTAAGAAACCATGTTGCGGGTAAGGCTGGACCTTAAAGAACCAGTGGAAAAGATCGAGGGAAGGATCCACAAGGGACTCATGGCATAGAACGATGAAGGCTGCTAGGATCTGGTGGGCGTTGTGCATAAGTTAGCCTGGCGAATCTTTGAAGTCCTAAAAAACTCTATCTTGAAGGGGTGAAAAGGAAACTGCAAACCGGAACAGAGTCATAGTTGGGCCGAAACATAACTAGTCCCGAGCTACCGAAGGGCATGCTTGGCATGATGGGTGACATAAACACAAATCCTAAGAGGCAGTGTCGAATGTGCCGAGCGTAATACTCGGAGATAGAACAATGACATTTCTTTGCAGGGCTAAGTGGAATATGGATTCAAAGAAGATCGTCTGGAGGACCTCCCGAAGGATCAACACACTCAGCGGTCACTAATGGATGAGGACACATCCTCGGGCAAAGATTCTTCCTCCTCAGAACTCGACTTGTTCATTTCTCGGACTTGGTGGCACTGACGTTCTGCTACACAACTTTTTTACCGGTCCGCCTGCAGCAGAGGACCAATTGATTCCCGGAACATTTTCCCGACCCTACCAGGGATGACCCACTGGAGATTCGTGACCGAAAGGAATAAAGATAAACATAAGAAAAAAGGATAAGACAGTACTTGAGGGATGTACAACAAAAACCACTGGGGGAAAAGTTGGAGGAGAGCGAAACTCAGAATGAAGGGCAAAAGTTTGGAACCTTGGGGAGGCATCATTTATAGGCGGCCCCTGATGGATCCGATGATCGTCATGAATCCACATGGGATGCATCTTAGCCACCTAACACACCAAATACCAATCGGTCACATGCACCTGGAATCACCATAATTATCCTCGAAAACTGAGCAGCACGAAGGTGGGGTGCGTGGCAATAGGGTGGAATCGAGAAACCCACGATACCACCCCCCGCTACTCGAGAATTCAGATTGGGGGGACTTGTGTTAGGGAAAAGGTCCCAACGCATGGGCCAGCCCAAATGACATCTTCATTATGATAAAGATAGGCCGAATATATAAGAAAGATACACGGGTTATATGATCGTGAAGACTTGGGACACTAACCAACAGTCGGGACACACTTAAAAGGATCAAATCGCGCACAGGAATGAGCCAAGGGGTAGATTAAGAATCACTTTGTCTCGGTTCGGTCACTTTAGGTTTACCAACCACCAATGACATTCGTACAAAATATTAAATGCAGAGGCAACGTCTGAAACGCGTGTACATCACCAGTGGGGATGCAGTTACGAACCAGTAATCGATCGTCGTGTCATACACCTTGTGTATGCCTACTTCCACTATAAATAAGCAAAGGATGGAAGGAAGAATGGATCAGATATAGGAGAGAGAAGAGTGGAGTATACAGAGAGCAAACACTACTTATCTTGTTTGTAACCTCTACTCGGGATAAGACCCTCGAGCCACCCATATTTTTATATAACAAATACATACACATGCTAATAGAAGAGATTCCCATCCCTTATTCTCCTATATTTCATTCATTCTCTTCCCGCCTTTACTCTATCCTAAAGGAAGGTGTTACTTTTCTTTGGACCATAATCAGAAGCTTAACTCCAATAGGTCCTCCTCGCAGCCGTAGCTAGTGCCTTTCCACCAGCTCTGGCGGAGGCACATCTTTGTGCTCTGATAATAACTTTGCGAGCTCTAGAGAAATGCCTCCTATTAACTTTCTCCATCAGCCATGCACATACCTAGCTCTCTTTCTATCACACATGCATGTTGGGAATCGGGAGGGACAACAACACTACAAAGCGATCGGTATACGAAGAACGTGAAGAACGACTTGATAAACTTAGCGAATCATAAATAAACACTTTCAGATTAAAGTTATACATTTTGGGATATATCCTAATACTTCAATTGGATAAGATGTATGTAATCTAGAACAAGTATGAAATTTCAGTTGTATCTCAAAACATACCAACAAGGTGCCATATTTATAGGCTTCTTATTCATGTAGATTGTAACTTCTTCACGCGATGGATATGCTCTTAAATCATCGTGTATACTGTGTTTTTTCCTCACAATCACTCCAAGAGATCCCAAGGACTTGTTGTGCTTATATAGGCATCTTCCAACCCAATCCTAGTAGGAATATGCGTGTAGAAGTTGTCTTGAATACTTCTTTAATCTTGATCTACAATTAAGATAAAGTCTCCAAAATACTAGCTGGAAATATAATGAATAAATCCCACAAAATATTTACAGTGCCAATAGGTCTCTTACTCGTAAAGTTGCAGTTCCCATACTTCAATTTCCGCGCAGGCCTGGTTGATCCCATCACAGTTCACTCTAGCATCTTCTGTGTCACCCTTGAAAAAGTGCAACACCTTTAAGAGACTAGATAATATAAATCTTTCTCAACAAATACAGGCTTCTACCAAGTAAAAATTCTAACAAATATATGTTTCTATTTTGCCAAAAAATTAGCCAACATCTTGAAACTAACACGTCGTTGTGAGAACGTGGTTGCTCATGCCTTAGCTACACGTGTTGTAACACAATCTCTTGGGAGGGTTTTCGACCAGACTTTGTCAATGTTTTGATGATTGCCATGATTCATTAATACAATATTTGTTTTGTTTAAAAAAAGAGAGAAAAAGTTGGAAAAATATTTAGGGCCATATACACTTTTTAATAAAATAAAAAAAGAGAGAAAATAGCAAAACACGGTTTATATAAACCTCAAGATGACTTGCTTTGATCTCAAGATTGTACAGTAGCAACTCTACCCCCGAGATACACCTCAACGTAACTAGAAAGATAGTTGGTGGGCCTTGCAGGTGGCCTGTAGAATATGGGTTCTAAACTTGGAGGTATCTCTTTAAATTCAGTCATTTGTAGGTGAAATTAGCCGTTACAAAAATCTTATTGTCTCTTACAGTTGAGGCACATCTCGTGACCTTGACTATGTAAACAAGTCCATTTTTAAGTCGTTGAAAGAAAACTGGAAGAAGTCAGAAAAATTGAATGAAGTTGAAAGGAATTGAAAAAATTGGGAAGAGTTATATAAAGTTGGAAGTTAATTTTTCCAACAAGAAAAACATACCCATAATTTGTTGGTAAAGTTATCTTAAACAATCTCACTTTTTCACGTTTTTTCAAAAATAATCTCACTTTTCACTGTCACCAGAAATAATCTCACATTTTCGCATGTGTGCGAGTTTTGGACCGCGGTTAAAAAGTTAACGGTCACTTAACAAAATTTTTGAAAAACACATTTTTTCGCAAATAAATAAAAGGTGAGACTATTTTAGGCAGATTTACTTTTTTCTTTTTTTAATTTTAATTTTAATATTTATGTTTTGAAAAAATATAATAGTAGACTCCTGTTAGAGCTTTGTCCCAATTTTTTTTAAAAATATAGCGATTTACAAATTTTATTTTATGTTCTGAAGATATATCCGAGTATAATATTGGATTATCGCAAAATAATTCAAAGTATTACTCGAGAAACAAATTGCAATACAAAAAATTGTACTGAGTTATAAAATTAATTAGTGCTATTTTGGAGAAAAAATATAGTACCATTTTCACAACTTTTGAATTATTAATTCAAAATTTGTATTGAATTATCGGAAAAAAAATCATAAGTTGGGTAGTTCTATTTTGTAAAAGAATAATACGGATAACAAAAGATTATCAATAAACATTTCGGAGTGTTATTCATGAAAAAATACAACAAAAAATGTAGTGAGTTATAAAAATAAAAGTTCCATTTTAGAGAAAAAATTATTGTGTTTATTTTCACAATTGTTGTAATGTTGTTTTGCAAAAAACATTTATACAAAATTATCAAAAAATATTCACAAGTTTTGTAGTACCATTTTTAAAAAATAATACTACCTTTGGAAAAAGTTTTGTAGTACCATTTGGAGTAATAGTATAGTATCAAAGAACAATTCGAAGTGTTGCTTAAGAAAAATAATTGTAACTTATAAAAAATGTAGCGAGTTATGAAGTAAATAAATTAGCTCCATTATGTAGAATAATTTATCATTCAATTATTACCAGATTATCAGTTATTGAAAAAAATCGTTAGTTTCACTTTAAAAACACTTAAATTTGGTAGAGTATTATTTATAAAAACGTTTTAAAAAATACATTTAGATTTAGTGTTAGAAATTTAAAAAACAAAAAAAAAGAAAAGGATTTACGTGAAATAATCACACCTTTCATTTATTTGTGAAAAACAGACATTTTTCAAAAATTCTATTAAGTGACCGTTAACTTTTTAACGGCGACCCAAAAAGGTAGTGCAAAAAGGTAGGATTATTTGAGATATTTTTTTTTAATTTTTTTACCATATTGTTTCCGAAACTCTGAAGATATTTGTCATTAGTCATTTTAAGCATCAAAATTGATATATTTTAATGCATAAATTTCAAAATGAAGAAAGTGATTGGAAGAAGTAATTATACTGGAATTCCAGTACGTAAAATGACAATTTTTTAAAATATGTTTATATTACTCGTAAATATTAATTTTAATAAGTAAAATTTACACTGAATGAGACTAAAACATAAGTCATTTCCTAATGTAGGACTCAAATTTTTTTTATTTCCTAAACAAGACTTAATAATGACTAGTGGGAAAAATAATATTCAGGTGATACTGGACATTTAGTTGAATAATGACTAATAGATAGTGACCAATGGTCCTACATTGGAAAATAAAAACATATGGTCCTATATGAAGAAAGTCATTATGTTTTAGTCCTATTTAGGTAAATTACCCAAAGAAATGGGAGGAAATTTCATAGATGGATTAAAAAGGGATGATGGAAACAAACAGATAGGTTTTTGTTCCATGAGAGGAAAAGTTGGGAGTGACCAAAGAGCATATTAAGGGAGCAAAGTTCTGTTTTGGTTGAGGGAGAATTACAGAGTGACACTAGACCAAATATATAGTTACAAAAATCGAAAACATGTTATAAAAGGGAACAACCGAAACATTTTATATTCGGTACATTTCGTCTATCACGCCCACTGAAAGCATGTTATATGTGGTACATCTCGTCTGCGACGCTCACTGGCTGAAGCTTCCAAGTTTTTGATATCTATCTGAGCTCGTAAAGCTTTCGGGTATCTACAGCTCCACAATTTAGATCTTTGGAAAAACATAATGACAAGTTCACAATGCAAGCTTTGAGAACTCTTTTCTGCCAATGAGTTCATAAATGAACATACACTGTTACTTCAGTCCCTGCAAAAGCAAAGATGATGTTGGTAAACATATTCATCCAAGTATCCAACGAGACTATTATCCATAGACATATCACATATGTAATCTTATGCCCCAAAATGAAAAAAGTTTTTTGTGCGTCACCTATTTGTACACCACACACATACAAATTCTCAGAGACACATGTCGTCTATGCACCCCATAGACTCTCAGTGTGACCAAGAACATTGGTGTGTGCAGTGTACAAGTTGGTGGTGTACATAAAGGCACAGCCGGGGGGAAAAAGATACACAAATGCAATCAGTGCTGCACCCCCAGCCAACTGCCCTTACTCCGTTTCTACCCACCAAGCGACCAGCACATACACACAATTTTACAGAGGTTCACTGTTTTTTGGGGATAACAAACGTTTACCAATTAGCAGACCCTTTGAGAAAAGGATGGTTTTACTTAACTGAATTTTCTGATTACTAAATGCCTGAATGTGCGCACTCTCTAAAACCATCAAGGAAGTGAAGGAACATAGAAAGATTAACATCAAGTCCTAGGGTAATACTCTATTGCAACGGTATAAATATTATATGGTCTATGAGACAATCAGACAACTCAAATGCATGCAGGCAGCATGATTAACAGGTATGTTTGCAAGAAATCATGCAATTATGATCACTACTATGTTTAGGGGATATCAGAGTACACTTCTCAGGGTTGTCAATTATGGCTTGTCAATTATGATCCTAGCTTATATAACAAGAAAGTAGAGAGTGCATAAACAACAACAAAACCGTCATCATCAATCTAGTCTTCTATGTTTGACGTATTTTATATAACTATTAACTAGTTCCTAGTGCCCAATGCCACAAGCTAGATATGCAAAAAAACCCCACTTTAATTATCAAGGATAAGATTCTTACCAGTATTTGATCAAGCCATCCCAGCCACATGTAGCAACTTTGCTTTGCTCCAATGGATGCCATGCAACACCAAAGCAAACGCCATCATGACACTTCAGAGTTCTAAAGACTTTGCAACTCTTCCAATCCCAAAACCAGCATCTACCTTCCCCATCTCCTGACAGGACAAATCGCCCATCAGGTGAGAAATTAACCTGACATGCATACCCAGCTACAATATGTCCAGCAAATCTCTTCTTTTTGTTCAGCTGAAACCTCTCCCTAGTGCTATAAATAAGAATTTGATTATCCAAACTCTGAGCTGCAAGCCAATTCCCATTTGGATGTGGTGAAATTGATGGCATTGAATGCATATGTGGTTCACTAATATACTTTATAACAACAGGAATGCCAAATTCCCAAACACGGAGAGATTTATCATCACTAGAAGTCACAAACCTTCTATTGTCATCCACAAAAGTGATTGTATTAACTGCCCCTAGATGCTGATCATACTCCTGAGTAATCTGTCCAGTGTTCATATCCCACTGTACTATCTTCTTATCACTCATACCCGCCAAAAGAACATTCTGTTTATCCTCATCGGGATTAAGCCTCACCACATAAGGTATTTTCCCCGTGGAGAAAGTAGATATCACTTTTCCTGTCTCAGTATCCCAATACTTGATATTTTTATCATAGCTCGCAGATAAAAATTTAGTTCCATCATTGCTAAACCAAATATCTCTCACTGCCTTAGAGTGTCCCATGTAAGTCCTCATGCACTTGCCCGAATTGAAAACATCCCAAATCTTCACTTTTGTATCCATTCCAGCAGACAGAATCAAATGGCCGTGATTAGGGAAGAACCTAATAGCTGAAACTCCTTTCGTGTGGCCACTCCAAGTATGAACCAATCTCTTCGGAATGTAACAATGATCATTCTGAGGCTTCACATCCTTGGGATGAGCAATCCATGACCTACCCTGGTAATCCTTTTCCTCCTTACCATGGAATGTACTCTTCTCAACCAAAGGCTCAGGCTTTTCCCTTTCACCCCTCTCCTCGCCCTTTTTCTTTGCATACTCTTCCGCATACTTCTTCTGCTCCTCGGTCAGCTCGGTTTGCATACCTTCCTTCTTCCCAGACCAAGGACTCTTCCGATTCTTCCTCAACCACACCTCGGTCGATGGATTATCCACGTCCGTGGCATCTGTATCCACTTCATCATCTGCCTGTTCACTCTCAGCCATCTCATTCTTCTTCTCCAATTTCCTCTTCTTCAGCTCAGTCTGTGGTATATTATACACCGACATTGCATCATTCTTCTGCAAAGCATCCATATCTCCAACATAGCTATTCGAGGCCGGGTCAAAAGCATAACCGTATTTCAGAAAGGTATTGTACTGCTCATCGAAGACGAACGACTCAATAGCAGCGTTTTCTACAAACCCTAACTTGTGATTGCGCAAGCCCTGCGCGAGGCCGTCCTTGGCATAAGGGTGCGCGGGGCCGTAAATTGGAGCCCAGAGCTGGTCGTAGGTGGGATTATAGGAGACCGAGTGCTGAGTCGGATCGAGCGGCTTGGAAAGAGCTCGGGCTGACCCGCCGGCGACTGTGAGAGCCAGCATGGTGTCGTCCACTTTCGGGGCGGCGGATTTGGACGGGAGTGGAACCGGAGATGAATCGGGAGAGGAACTCTCCATCTCATCATCATCTGCATACGAACGAATTAGATCCATGATTGGTGCTTGCCCTGGCAAGAAAACTTCCCAGACGACGAGAAAACTCTGAGATTCCTATTGGGTTTCCGATTAGGTTTCCAGATTACAAAAAAGAGAGCTGAAATGGCAATTGATATTGGCACTCCAATAATTACTAGATGCACTCCACTTATTTTTTTTCTCACGAAAATGCCCTTGTGCACAATATTTTTTTTTTTTAATAAAAAAATCTCCGTATCCTAAAACTCTTTATTTTGTTTTCATCTCCCTCAATACTTTTATCATTTTTTCCAATTGTTTTTTGAAAGAAATTAGCCATTTGTTTCAAGTTCATTTGGTCTCTTTGAATTTACAGTGATTTTAAAAATATATTGAAAAATTTTTGAATAGTGACAATGAGTAGTTGGATGTTTTATAAGAAAGAAAAATATTTTAAACTACATTTTATTTTCTAAAAAGGAAGAAAAGTGCATGCATTATTTTAGGATTTATTTAAAGTGAGAAAGGTGAGGATTATATAGTACTCTAAAGTGATTCTTTCATCTAACCAAATTCTAACAACTTACATTTCTCTTAACATTTTTTAAAAATATTTTTTGTAATATATATCATTGAAAGTAAAGTGAAAAAAAACTAATTTGGAGCCTTATGTAGTATGAAAAGATTTTAAATTGTATGTTGAAGGAAAATATATTACCACTCCACAATTGAAAAAATGTTAAAATTCTAATTACTTTTCATTCTACATTTCCCAAATTACTTTTCTCACATTGACTTTACTGAGATTAAGAAAAAGATTAAAAAAATTGACAAGTGAAATTTGTGTCATTAAAATTGGTTTTAGATCATATCGTTATTACTTATTTTATATACCCTATTTCATAAGAGTTTTCTCATTTTTTTGTTTGTCACAAAATGATTTTTTTATTTTTTCAATTTGTTTATACAAAAGAATATGTGGTTTGACATTTTTCTCATTTTTCAAAATGAAATCTAACAACTCTCTTTTACTATTCAACCTTTTTTATACATCTCTTCAGTGTTTTTTAATCTCCGTAAAATAAGAGAATAAATTAATTTATGCTGGAAATGTTATTTTTTGTTAACACATAGAATCAATAAAAGTTAAATAATTAAACAATGAAGTAGGTAATATAATATTCTTAGGTAAAAACAACGAAGTATTAAACATGCAAGGGCATTTTAGGAAGAAAATATAAACAAGATAAAGATTGGAGTGCATATAGCTACTTCAGAATAGCTTTAGCAATTGGATAAAGCTACTTGTACCTAGGGTTATAAATGAATCAAATATTTTTTGTTTGATTTGTGATTCGCATTCGTTTAGGTGATTCGTATTTGATTTTTTCAAATCCGAATACGAATCTGAATAAATATTCGAGTCCTTATCGAATACGAATATGAATCTAAGGGTATTCGATTCGTGAGTTTGACAAATATATTCGGAATATAAATCTAATTATACAATATATATATATATATATATATATATATATATATATACACACACACACACACACACACATACATCAAATGGCTATAAAATACTTTAAGATCTATATGAACTGAATATTTTTAAACGGACTGAATATATTTAAACGAATTGAATATTTAAACGAACCGAATACGAATCTTATAAAATATTCGAACCGACACTTTGTACTCCAACTTTTATACCCCACTTTGTACTCCAAATATATTACTCGGAGTAAACTAGTAGTTGTACCCCCACTTTTGTACTCCAACTTTTATACCCCACTTTGTACCCCGCAGGTTTGCACCGACACTTTGTGTTGGTGTTAGACCCAATCATGGGTCCGGATATCCGGCCCGCCCGCAAAAGCCCGCCCGCAAAATAGTGGGCTTGGGTTTGACATTTTAGGGTACGGGCCAAGTTTGGGCCATATAAATGGCGGCCCAAATATTTTAGGGCCGGGCTCGGGTTTATGCTCAAGCCCACGGGCCGGCCTGGCCCGAATAAATTAAATATTTATATTTAATATAATTATAATAAAATAACAATAATAACATTAATAATAATAATAAAGAACAAACCTATTTTAAATTATTATAAACACATATACATACTTCTATGGAGTGAAAAAATAAACTATAAATATTTATAATAAAATGAATGCATCTTCACTACTCCGTATTGTTTGCAACGTATCACACATTGATTATGACATTCCAATAGATAATATTTTGCACTCCATACATAGTAGCAATATCAAATAAAATATATTCATATACCAATTTTTCTTTCATTTACTTTTAGAGTTTTTATATCAAATATCTAATATATTAACTTGGTACTTTTTTAAAAAAAAATATTTTAAAATTATTTAAAAGTTTTTGTCGGCCGTGCCGGGCCGGCCCGAAGCCCGCGGGTAACCATGCGGGCCGGCCTTGGGCTTCAATTGTTAGGCCTGTATACGGGCCGGACCGGGCTCGGGCCTATAAAATTTTTGTAAAGTAGTGTCTCGGCCCGGCCCAAAACCCGGCCCGCACTTTGATCAGGTCTATAGTTGGTGTAAAACTAATTTTTGTTAATGCACCAACACTTTGTGTCCGTGTAAATTTTTGTTCAATTAAGAAATATAAGACTTTATTATTTTTATAATATATTCCTATATGTTGGGATTCCTCCAAGTCCCACACCGGAGGGAGAAGAAAAACTGGACCAAAATAAAAAGGTTCACCCAACCCCATTAGTACGAGGCCTTTTGGGAGGTGCCTAAAAACAAATCCGTGAGGGCTTGGCCCAGAGCGGACAATATCATACTAATGCGGGGTTGGGGGGAGGGCACGCGCAGTCCCAACAAAGTGGTATCGGAGCCAGGTTAGGTTCGGGTGGTTCTAGTAGTTTTCGAGGATGTCGAGTTCGGGTTCGGGGTCTCACTTTTCCGTGCCTAAGTTTGATGGAAAGAGTAGCTTCACTCTTTGGCAAAGAAGGATGAAGGATCTCCTTGTGCATTTGGGTTTGTCTAGAGCCCTTAAAGGAGATGAGGCGAAGCCGGAGAAAATGAGTGACAATGATTGGCAGGAGTTGTGCGAGAAGTGTGNGACCAAGAAAGAGGATCTGCAGGTGGTGCCTTGTGTCGAAAGTCTTCCCGACGAGAGGAGGTCGGGCGGCGCGTCCCGTGAAGTTATAGCCACGGCGGTACAAGATGATTTGGCGGATCAAATGGTGTAGCCCAGCGAAGGAAAGATCTGCGGTTCGAGCCTTGCGTCGAAAGTCTTCCCGACAGGAGGTCGGGCGGCGTGTCCCGCAAAGAGTGTGCGGCGGTGCAAGAGGGTTAGCAGATAAAAAAAAAAAAGGAAAAAATGGATTACTGCTGGAGGGGTGGTCGGAAGTTGTGAGGTCCTTGGATGAGGGGAGGTTTGTTGGGATTCCTCCAAGTCCCACACCGGAGGGAGAAGAAAAACTGGACCAAAATAAAAAGGTTCACCCAACCCCATTAGTACGAGGCCTTTTGGGAGGTGCCTAAAAACAAATCCGTGAGGGCTTGGCCCAGAGCGGACAATATCATACTAATGCGGGGTTGGGGGGAGGGCACGCGCAGTCCCAACACTATATATGTTTTGTTCGGGTTTTTTCAATATGGGAAGTTATCTCGTACCGATCCTAAATACCAGACCGACCATTCAATTCAGTATGGTACGGTTCTTTTTCGGTATTTTATTGGTTTAGTATTAATTTTTCAGTTCTCTAATCTCAGTATTCTCGAGAAATTTCGAGATCGATTCGGTATTTGCGCACTCCTATCTAACAAAATTAAAAAATTGAATCGTTATTACATGTAAAATTAAACTATTAATTTACATTTTCATTCGCTACTTTTTACTACTCTCTCATAGTTCACAAGTTGAATTTGTAATTTTTAAGAAAAGTAAAAAAAAAAAAGTGGAACTTTATTAAAATATCATTAATGCAAGTGTGTGAAGTATATTAACTGAGCTGGATAAGGTATATAATAAATAAAGTAAAAAGTGGTAGTTCTAGTATTTTAAATATTTAAAAACGTAAATCTTTTCCGACAAAAAAAACATTTGGAACGAGTAATATTTTAAATTTTATTTTTTACATATCATTTTAACTTACTTAAACTTATTCTCTATTATGAATAATATGGATAATAGGAGACTTTATCTAAATAACACCAAAACATAGTGATCTTCCTAATGTAGTACCATATATTTTTATTTTTCAATGTAGTAGTATTGTTCAATGTCCACTGATCATTATTAAAGTAAATATCTTCCATATATAGGACATTGTTCAAACTAAATGTCTAACATTACTGAAAATTCTTCTCGTCACTAGTTATTATTCAAGTACTATTTAGGAGATAAAAAAGCTTAAGTACTATATTGGGAAATGACATATGTTTTAGTATTATTTAATGCAAATGTCACCTCTTAAATTAGTTTATTACAACCTAGGTTGTTCTTTTGGGCTCTAACTATTAATTTATAACATTTTCCAACTGTTTTTAGTTTTTTTAACTCCTAGTTTTTCAACCCCTTCTAGATTATTTAACTTCTTTTAGTTTTTTTCAACATATTCTAGTATCTTCTAATTTCATTCTAGTTTTTTTCAATTCCTAGATTTTCCCAAGAATGACTAGAAAAAATAATTTGGGTATAATTTTTCATGTTATTATTTTTGTTGTTGTTATTATTAGTACTATTATTTATCTTGGTAGATGTAATGTCATGATTTATTTTTTTTAAAATTAGTTATCTTTAAAATTAATTTTAGTTAAATAAGATATGTTCATATCTTCTAATCTACTTCGTAATATCTAATCTTATACGGAGTGTGTGTGTCAAAGAAAGTTAGGCACCCCTTAACTTTTTACACTTTTTTCCATCCAAAAAAGTACATTCATTTTTTATAGATGGTACACTGCTTTTTCTTTCCTACTATACCCTTACGCCGTTAACTCCGTTAATTAACTTCACTCTCATTACTATTGCCATGAATTCACAATTATACTCCTATTCATTTTTGAATTTTTTACTCCGTAACAATGCAAGGAGAAAATGGAGCTGCCAAATCTTATTGATTTTTCGAACGGTGAAAGTATGACTCCATCAATATTTTTGGAGTTCTTTTGTGTATATATAAATCGATTGGAGAATAATAGGACAACTAAATCTTATTCTTCTCCACTGTGTTCACTTCACAAAACTTTGTCTTTTCCTTTAATTTGATGACTTATTTTTTTTATAATGTTAATATTTCACTCATTATTTTCATTTCTTTGTTTTTTTTTTACATGGGAAATTATGTGCCAGCCTGCTAATTGTAAAAGATTTACATGGGAATGTTGAATATGAATGTTGAATAATGAATATGAATTTTAAATGTTGAGATATTGAATATCGAAATGACTTGGAATAAAATATTGAGAATATCATGAATGAATCATATATCGTGTGCATGATATCAAATGGTTGATTATGAATTGAGATTTAATTTATGTGGAAGTTCGACGCTTTAGACATGCTTACTCAACTTCACCGTTGAGCGTGTAGTGTGTTTTATTTGCTACACGCAGGTAGACAGAGTAAATGATTCACATAAATCTGGCAGCGGAAGGGGCAGGACAGTCGTGGTGGATTTGTGATTAAAATGAATAATTATGTTGCTATGAGACATGATTTAGATTTGCTTCCGCATTAGGGTAAACCCTCCGTATTTTGCTACAGTTATGTATTGAATATTATTTTCCTGGTGAATAAAAATATTGGAATGTTTTAAATTTTTACGATTGTCAAATTAATACTCTAGTTCAAAAGGGGCTGCAGACCTGGACGGATTAAGGTGTTACAGAGCGGCTGCCCACGCTTCACTTCTCAACGACTACTCTTAAATACTCCTTGTGTTTATACACCGGAGGATTTTAGTAATTATTTTTGGATGAGTCACCGTCTCTTTTTACGCATACTCGCCGATGTTGAACGTGAGGTGCCTTGGTCCATCCAATACTTTGATGCGAGAGGCCGACGTGGGTTTAACAGTATCTAGAAGTGCACTGCCGCACTTTGTAAGATGGTGTATGAGACGACATCTAATATGTTCGATGAATACTTGAAAATGTCGGCTCGGAGCATTAGATCTTGTGTTTATAAATTTTCTAAATCTATTTTTCAAATTTATCATAAGAGATGTTTATGCAAGCCTACAGCGAGCGACATTCAGCAGTTACAGGCAAGACATGCTGCTAAACATGGCTTTGTCGACATGTTTGGGAGCATTGATTGCACGCATTGGGAATGGAAAAATTATCACTCTGCGTGGCATGGTCAATTCTTCCGGGGATCATCCCAAGTCTACTACCATGCTCGAAGCTGTTGCTTCAATTGACTTGTGGTTTTGGCACGCTTTTTTGGTATTGCAGGCTCGAACACCGACATCAATGTTCTCGATCAATCGCCTCTTTTCGACAATTGGATTAATAAGACCGCACCTGACTCGTTTTTTGAGCTTATAGGGATGCTTTACAAGCATTGATATTATTTGACCGATGGAATATATCTAGATTATTTCACGATTATCAAGTCCATATCTGAACCAATGGGTCTTAAGACATACAAAAAAGTTCATGAGGCGGCGTAAAAAGATATTATTAAACGAGCCTTTGGGGTCTTGAAGGCTAAGTAGCACATTCTAGATCGTCCGTCAAAATGTTTTTCTCAAACAAAAATGAGGAATATCATGTATGCATGTATTATTCTTCATAATATGATCGTAGAGGAAAATGAGTTTGCGATTTGTCAATACAACCCGAACGAGGAGGTGCCTATGTATGAAGAAATCGACGATAAAAAGAAATGAAGAAACCACCAAGAAATTCGAAGCCGAGATATTTACAATGCACTAACGGCGGATTTGATCGAACATATCTTCAGTCGCTCGAATAATTAGTAATTTGTTTGTAGTGTTGCTTTTTTATGGATATAATATTTTTTTAATGAATGCAACTTTTTTTATGAATGTTTTTTTTATGAATGTAATATTTTTTTAATGAATGTAATTTTTTATGCATTATTCTCCTGTAAATTATTTTAAATAATTAAATAACTAAAATTTATTATTTTAAATTTAGAAGATCTATATTTAAAAATGTAAAAAATGAAGTTTTGAAGCCCATGTTTGAAGTTTTTGGCCTTCAAACCCATTTCTATTGAATTTGCGAGGCAAGTTAAAGCTGACGTGGCAGAGTGAAAAATTTTGAAGCCCCGAGGCTTAAAGGGTATTTCCAGTGCCCTAAAGATGTACTCTGAAAAATTAGAGGAGGTCTTATTTGTGTACACTCTTCAAGTCTTCATGTTGTTAAATTAAAAATGAATAAATCTAAGGGTATACCAAAATAAGGTACTCGATTTATATACCAGACAAACACATACACTTAGTGTTTATGATCACAAATATTAACTCTCTGTATTTGCCTAGTATACAAATGGAATACCTCACTTTAGCGTATCCCTAACATGGTCTATTAAAAATTACTCACTCCGTTCCATAAAACACTTCCTCTTTTGTTTTTTTTTCAATTTCTTAAAACACTTCTACTTTCTATTAAAAAACCACTTTTACCCCTACTTTTTCATATCCTACGTATCACATCATACTTTTTCATTAATAACCAAACTATGACATCATGAGCAAAATTGAAAAGTCAACTAAAATTACACTTTTCTTATTTTGGTCCAAAATCAAAATAAGAATGGTTTTAAGGGTGGGGAGTACTTTTTTTTTAGCTACCACGCTTTACCCCCTCAACCCCAATACAAAAGTCATCTTCCTTCACCCCTTTTAAGTTTTAACTTCACCCTACAACTGCACACCCCAACCATACAAATAATTAACACACAAATAATGAAATAAAGAACCCTTAATTAGGCTCGCATGGATCTGCCGCCGGACCAGCTATGCTATGTCAAATGTGGCTACTGCGCCACCATTTTACTTGTATGTACTCTTTTTATTCTTCTTTTTGTTTTTGCAATTCCATCTTTGAACTTTAATTTATTTCATCATATATATTCCTTTTTTTTAGTGATAATTGAACCACGAGGTTTGGGGGTCTTTTTTTTTTTTTTTTTTAATTTTACTGCAGGTTAATGTGCCGGGGAGCAGTCTGTGCACGGTGGTGACGGTGCGGTGCGGCCACTGTGCCGCCATTCTTTCCGTCAACATGACGGTGAGAACAGCTTCTTCCACCACCGCCACCAGCCTCCCTCCTCCCTCCTTCCCTCTCTCCGCCGCCGCCGCCGCCGCAGTTAAATAATTTCCGACCCCCCCCCTTGATTTTATGTCATATATATTGCATCTGAAACTGTTGGAAAACACTATCATATACTCTCCTATTGAATGATATGATAGAGAAATTTACCTAAATAGGACTAAAACATAATGACTTTCCTAATATAGGACTATATGTTTTTATTTCCCAATGTAGGACTTTTGGTCATTATGAGTTAGTCATTATTCAACTAAATGTCCAGCATCACTTGGACATTATTCTTCTCACTAGTCATTATTTAGTCCTATTTAGGGAATAAAAAAGTTTAAGTCCTACATTAGGAAATGACTTATGTTTTAGTCCTATTTAGTGCAAATTTCACTATGATAATCCGTATATTATTATCACAATATTAATTGGTTTGCAATCTAATTTCTGCTATATATGTTTATGCATAAATTGAAGCAGCAGCCCAAGAAAGAAGAGGAAAGTGAAGAAGATTTTAAAGGAAATGGTTTGGAGGAGGAGGAGGAGGAAGAAGAAGGACCTTTCCTTACCGTTACTAGACGTAAGTGTATGTGTGTAGATATCTCTGTGTGTGGAATTATAAATCCCTGTCTAGTATCAACGTTAAATGTTAGTGTTATCGGTTTAAAAAAAATACTCGTATGACATCAGCCTTTAGTGTTAGCATTTACGGAATTAGTTTATACCATTAAAATTTAATCCAAAATGCTAACGTTAATCGAAAATGTTGTTTCCAAACAAGGCTTAAAAGTGCTACATAGGGAAGAAAAACACATGTGGTGCTATTTAGGGAAAGTTATTACTCCGTATGTTTTAGTGCTATTTAAGTAAATTCCTCTTAAATGAATACTGTATCAATACTAGTACAGTACGTAAGAAAAACCACAAGAATATTAAAAGTTTTTTTTTTAAATTACAAGAATATATGTTAATAGAGATGTTTAATGAATTAACTGCTGGCAGCTCCAGAGAAGAGACAACGAGCACCCTCAGCTTACAATTGCTTCATCAAGTAAATTCACTTCTAATTAATGCTTATGTATAATAATTATAATAATGATGATGTATTTTCATTTAATTTTTCGTATTATTAAATTATTTTTTAATTCTAATTTTTAATTTTTTTTATTAGTAATGTATGGATGTGTACGTATAAAATTGTTTTTTAGTAAATTAAAACTTTGATTTTACTTTAATAGTAATTTTTCGAATTTTAATTATTATTATTAATGGATGTGCATGCAATGCAGGGAAGAGATAAAGAGACTGAAGGCTTCAAATCCTCTCTTGACTCACAAGCAGGCCTTCGGCGCTGCATCCAAAAACGTAATTTTTTATTTATTTATTTATTTATTTATTTATTTATTTATTTATTTATTTATTTATTTATTTATTTATATTACGTTTTATTTTGTGACATGCCACGATAAACTTTATATTTCCATGCCTTATAACATTTGTTACGTTTCTCCTCTAAATAAAATACACTTAAAAAACACTTGTCAACATTGTATTCTTTTGAGAATTTCACCGAGTCAATATGTCAATTTAGTTTTTTCCGGAATAATAAACACGATGTACTATTTTATCCGTCCCCCCAAAAAATCACTTTCTTTTTCGTCCATTTTAAAGTAATTTTCTCAAATTTTAACTTTCATTATATAAAAAAGTATATAGTTGAAAACACTTTTCTCTTCTAAACAAATTCTTATTACCACTTTCCTTAATTATTATTAACAAAAATCGTTTCAAATTTTTTTCTCAAATAATTTTTGTTGCGTGCATGTTGAGAAGTGGGCCCATCTGAAGCCAAGGCAACCCCATGAATGCGAAGGGGGAATGAGCCGGGAACGGGTGAATATGTAGTCCGGCCTCTCTCACTCGGGATCGGAGCAGGTTAGTAGTAATTTGGTCGTGTTTGTTTTTTTAAAACCTTATTAGTGTTATTTGAAGAAAAAAAAATGTTCATATATATTTCAAAAATAGGTTTATGTAAATAAGTGACATTCTCTTCCCAATTATGTCCACTACTTAAGGATATGTACTTTCGTCTCATAAAAATATTCTCATTTTGATTTTTAAGAAATTTAAGGATGATCTTTTTGTATTGACTTTCTAAAATTATCTTTAATGTGATGAATAGAAGTGGGATGTACCTCTCCTGTCCCAAAGTATTTGACCTAAAATTAAATAAAAATAATAATCCCTCCGTCTCACAAAATATTTATTGTTTAGATTTTTAAAGAATTTAAGAGGAGTGCTTTTGGTGTTGACTTTCCAAAAATGTCATTGAATGCATGTGATAGGTAAAAGTAGATGTGATGAGTAGATTAGTAATTAAAAAAATGTGATGTGATAAGTAGATTAAGAATTAGTTGGAATAAAATTAATTTTAAAAAGAAAAAGAAAAATTTTGTGAGACAAAACAAAAAAAAAGGTAAGAAAAGAGTTTTTAGAACAGATAGAGTACAAACAAATAGATGGAGCATATGTTACACCAGCAACATTTGCAACCATTTGTGCTAGCTAGCGTGGTGGTGATGACCAAATAATTAAAGCTCATATATATAGTTTCCTGCAGTTGCAATGCATTTGAGGTCCACATGGAGCATGTAGGGAGAAGTCAATGTTGCTATATACACATGGTTTCTATAAAAGAAATGCTTTAAGACATGCAACCTTTTAGTGAAAGGGATCGTGCTATACTACTCATTTTGGGAAATGAGAATATTGTTACTTACACCCCATTGCCCATATCATTAATTTCTTCCTAGATCACCACAATTTGACTTTTTTAGTCGATCACACTGTGGTATTCTTTGATCATGAATTAATTATAATTTAAAATAATTAATTATTATAAAAATTTGATATTTCAAAATTATATTTTAAAATAAATAAAATTATACAAAATTTACATTATAACTAAATATATTTTTTCCATAATTTGCGGTCAAAGAGTGTCATAATTTAATCAAAAAATCAAACTGTAATAATCTTTTAGATAGGGATGGTGTATATGCTCCCTAGCTAGCTAGTCCGTACTAGCTAATTAACTATCACTTGATGATTGACAATTACTTCCATGTACAATCATTAATAATTCTATTATTCTAGGATTATGTTACTTCATCAACCTAGCAAAATTAAAAAACTCTCACTCAAAAATAAAGATGAGGTGGAAGAGAGAGAAAGTTAGAGAGAGATTAGTGAGGAATTTTTTTTTCTTTCACCACTGAGAATGCTCTTAGGCGATGTGGAATGGTTGGAGTGATGGGGTGATAATGGCATGGAAGGGTATCCATCACCCTCATGGTTGTTTAGGTGTGGTATGGTATGAGGGTGACCAAATTATTGTGTTATGATTAAATTTTTTTTTATATTCATTTTTAATGTAAAAAATTAGGAAAATTAAAGAGTAAATTCCATAAAAGTCTCCAGTTATATGTCATTTTACATATTTAGTCCCTACAAATCAAATATTACTAATTAAGTCCCCAATTATTATATTCATTTCCACGAATGGTCCTTTGTTAACATTTCCGTTAAGAACGTGAATAAAATTCTAAATTCACTCTTTTCTCTCCTCAATTAAGCTTCCTCCCTCCTCTCGCACTCCTCTCCCAAACCCGTCGCTGAGTTTGAAGCTTTGAACCCAAAACCGAAATCATCACTCTTCTCTCAATTGTTTGTCTAACTGGTGAAATACAAATTCAAAACCAGTAACTTTCATGAATGAGTTTTAATGTTTATTTCTTTGCAATTTTTTGAGACTAACCGATAAAACTCATCCAATAAAGCTTATTGATTTTGATTTTAGGTTCCACCAGGAAGACTAATACTCCCTCCGTCCCAAAAAGAATGGGACGCTTTGACTTTTTGGGAAATTAAGGGAGGGATATTTTGGTATTGACTTTCCAAAAATACCCTTGATGTGATGGGTAAAAGTAGGATGTGATGGTAGATTATTAAGAAAAAGGTATGATGTGATAGGTAGGGTATGAAAAAGTACACTACAAGAATTAGACAGAATTGCAATGGCAATTTCCGTTGCATTTTTTGTATAATTTCGTTGCTAATGTTGATTGCAACGGATATTCTGTTGCAATTTTTCCGTTGCAAAAACCATTGTTGCAGATTCATTTCTGCAACGGATTTTCCATTGCAAAGCAATGCATCGGAAATTTGCAACGGAAATATTGTTGCACAATGCTGCTATGGAAAACATGCAACGTAAAGGTTGTTGCTAGCATTTGCAACAGAAATCCTGTTGCAACATAATGCAACAAAAGTTTGCAACTGTTTTTTCTGTTGCAAAATTTTGCAATAGAAAACAACAACGGAAATTTCAATACTGATATTTGCCACGAAAAATATTCATTTGCAACCGAAAATAATATCTCAACTGCAACGAAATATTTCGTTGCAAAAGTTGAAAAAAACCACGACGTACTACGTGCATGTTCAATTTCACACAAACTTAACCATCAAATGTAGCGGAGATACTCAAACATACTCAAACACATGTATTCCACAAAACAAGAGTTTCAATATTTTCCATAAAACTTATGTACTTGTCAAGTATCCTTATAATAATATCTATTGTTTTGCATTAATCAATTAAACAATAACCTAACATACATGTGCACTTCCGTCACCATCTGCTCCATCCTATCTACAAGGCAAACGGTCCCCAAACAATCTTTGCATCTCATCTAGTATCGTTTGGACAATGGGTTCAGGAAGCATCTAGGAAATATCCTCCTTGAGAGGCAACATATGATTCAGCAATAGAACCTATACTCCTACGACGACGCTTGAAAGATCTCTCACAAGCCATAGTCCTTGACGTCTAGCCTCCCTCAAAGGCACAAGTGTTTCTAGTCTATTGTGTTGAGAATAGAGCCACCAACTTCATTAGCCATTATCTTCATCCCCATTATTTATCTTTTCGAGGAGCATTGAAACAACTTCATCTGCCATTGACTTAAGATATCCATATACCTCATAAGGTTGTTTCTGAGAAGAGTTAGCACACTTCAAATAGATAGTATAAATTATTATAAATGAAAATGATATAGCCAAAGAGGGTAGATATAAATGTTAACAGAATGAATACATAATAATTACTCATAGTGCAATGATAATTAAAGTCTACATATTTTTATATGTGAGGATATATAACCAAAAGTTTATTTAATGTAAAAAAATATATCTTAACCCCTCCCCCACCACCCACACACACAAAAAACCTATTGAAAAGATTTTAAGCTGGAAATTATATTTTCACCTCATATGCTCATAGACATAAAAAAAAGGAAAAAAAAAGATATGAGTAAAAGAAATACCTTCTTGAAGATAATAGAGAAAATACCCTCAGCTTTGGCTTGACCTATCTCAACTGGTGCAAACTAGAAAATGATTGTGAAACAAAATGATAGTTAAACAAACAAACATACTTATAAATCTAAAAAAAGAAAATTTGAAAGAAGGTACGAATTTAAAAGATACTAATCAAACATATGCACAATGTGTCAAATATCATTGTGAACAAACTAACTTTTTACATATACAAGCAAAACCAAAAGATTCAAAGAAACAAATACTCCTAGGCATAATTTGTGACTTATGAAATGTGATTATGGGAATCTGAAAACAAATTCTAAAATCTGAACCGAGAATATAGAAGTGCATAACTTACATATTGATGCTGATTAGAGATGGGTGTGCTTAAAACTTGGTTGTAAGACCCACTTGATTAAGTATTGTATTAACTAAGCTCTACCTGGACCAATTCAACAAAT
>OOIL02000559.1:2891147-2946373 GCA_900332095.2 Cuscuta campestris
GGGGGGAGCGTTAGAGAATAAATGAGGTTGGGTCATCGGTAAAGAAGGGAGGGAGGTTGGTCGTGTGTGAACTGCGGGAGTGCATTGCTAGGAAACTGCTGCTTTCAAATATTGACAATTTAAGGATTTAATTTAATTATTGGGCCATCTTTGGAAATGTATGGGTCACTTGATGATTTGTCTCTCAAGCGTGTGTCATTAGATGGTGACTCTCCTGAATACTCTCACTCCCATCTTAAATGAATTGCATTCTCCATTTAAAATGTAAAATCTTGTGATTTTTAAAATAATTTTATTTATAAATTTGTACATAACAAAAAGTAAAATTAATTTTTTAAAAGCTACATAAATTTTTTTTTATAAATTTAAAGGTGTTAGAAATATTTAATTTTATCAAATGGTTAATGAAAATATGTAAACAAACAAAAATTATCGACAGATCGTAATAGTTAAGAGATACTCTGCAAATCATTTGGGATGATTTAATAGTTAGTGTTACAAAATACAGGGAACCCAACTTTTAAATACTGGATTCATTATTATATTTATTTTATTGTCCACCCAATATAATATACTTAATAGTGAATATTTTATATTTTTTGGATTTTTCCAATTCTTAATTCTCATCATTTACAAATTAGCTATTCATGCCCTACTCTATTTGACATGAAGTTTAGCATCATTTTGAAATTAAAATTACTAAAATTATCTAAAATATTAATGCTATGTGCAAATACTATTTTGAAACTTTCATTTTCCTGTATTAGTTTTTATACATTAGAGAATCTATGATCTTCTCTCTACCAGAGTCTCACTCTCCTTTGCCCATTTGGTTCTATTACAAAATTATAGAAGTACCATCTATAGCCGCTCATTTTTTCAATCTTTGCATAGTCTATAAGTATTCCAATTGATATTTGTATCATTAGATATTCGAATACTTATGTGGTATTTAAATACAAAGGTCTTACAAAAAGTTCTGAAGTATTTAAAGGTTTTAAGTATTCAAGTACGAGGGATTGTATTTGAATACAAATAGCTATACTAGCTAAAATAATTTTGTCCTACAATTACATGCAATTGAATACTAAATGTATTATTCAATTATTCGTGGTGTAATAATCAAAAACTTTAAAAACAAGTTACATCCTCAATATAATGTTTTGAGTCAATAAAAGTTAACAAGGATAGTGTTAGAGTCATTTCCAATGTTATGTTCCTTAACATAAGTTCTAATAAGACCTAAAAGATGCTAAGGAATTCATCAAAGTCTTTGGTCTTGATACTTGATTTGAGAATAAACTCACATCGTCGTGGCCTTGGGTACTTTGTACGTAGTAGCTCTTTCAAACAGAAGTTAGTATCTTTCTTCGTTCCTTGACGATCAAGCATTTTTCATTATCAAAATATATTGTTCATACCATGTTGCGCGCCTAGTAGGTTCAATGGTACTAGCGAGAATCGGGTAATCCACAAGGCGTATGCTAGGACAACGAAGCCTTGTATGAGTTGCTATCTTTTCCTCCGTATTACTTTGCGGAAATTCTAATGTACATCTTATCTTACATTACATAACATGACCCTCGAAGATGAAGGGCAGGCGATATGCAAATACGATTTGAATAACGTTCTAAAGAACGTCGAAGTGGTGGTGCTACACCACAAGACTGTAACGCGTTTGCATTACAGGTCGATTTGGTAGAGCATTTGTAGAATTTCTCTCCACTGACGGTATTTGATGATTAGGTTTCCAAGTTTTTTCAAATATGAAATATGTTTAAGGTGTCAAAACAATTATGTTTGGGTTTTTATTTGAAATATGAATTGTATACTAATACCTCCATCTCTAAGTATTTGTCTAGTTATGACTTTTTGCAGTCACTCGTTTTCAATATTTGACCTATAATTGAATAAAATATATATTGTATATTAATTAGATATAATAATATTTTGAAAATATTTTATAACACGAATCTAGTAAATTTATTTTTGTATCAATATCTAATATCATTTTTTTTAATTTATGGGCAAAGTTTACCAAATTTGACAAAAAAAGTCAAAAGTAGACAAATACTCAGAGACAGAGGAAATATATTTTATTATTTTTATTGTGTCTCAATTATTTAACGCATGAATTTTAGTAATAGTTTTGATTTTATTTAAAAATTTTAGTTTTAGTATTCAAAACTTTTATTGTTTTTATGTTTTTAGTTTTATTATTTAAATTAAAATAAGCATTAAAATATAATAGTAAAAATTAAAAGGAAAAATGGGAAGACATTTCTCTGGAAAAGGAAGATGAAGGGAAAGCTGAAGTTAACGTGACAATGAATTGATGAAGAGAAAAAAGGCTTAGAGAATTCGTTGAACTATGTTCAACTCATTTCGTCGAACTATGTTCAACTCATTTGAAAGATGTACAAAGTCTCTGAAGAATTTGCTGAACTATGTTCAACTCATTTTGTTTCAAAATGAATGTAACATAGTGAAAGTGATTTGAAAAAGGTACAAAGTCTCTAGAAAATTCGTCGAACTATGTTCAACTCATTTCGTTGAACTATGTTCAACTCATTTGAAAGATGTACGAAATCACTCAACCAACGAGAGAGGAGGACAAACCTAATGAATGGCAGAACAACTAAGTGGTGCTCTTTCTTAGTTATAATATTTGTTTGGTGAGAATGCCTTGACCGGCACCTACTAGGTTTCCCGATCTTCTCTCGGTCTTCGGCCCGAGCTATATGAGGTAAAAACTCGTCCCACGTATGGTTCGGAAGTCGAGCCCCATCCCAGTAGTAAGGATACAACTTAGGTCAACTAACACAAAAAAGATATAATTCACTCAAGGATTACCTTTGGGTTCCGAACTCCATATAGGGAAAGAGCCTTGTTGTTTTTACATGAACCCACTTTTCATTCTATTTGTGAGAATTTGATGATCCACAAACCCTCCCTCTCTCGAGCGACTATGAAGGCACATGGGCTGGGTTCCAGCCTTCCAGGCCGTGGACGTCTACATGGCGCCACTGGCCATCACGGAGCAACCACTGAGACCACGCCCTGTGGTCTAAGACTAGGTTTAGAAATGAGCTTAGGTTCTGAGGGGGCGGGACTGGGCTTTCGTTTTTGAAATCCGAGCTGAAGTAGTAACTTCCTCTCTTCCTTCTTCTCATTTTCCAACAATTTTGCAGAAAGATATTGAAGTCGCCATACGCCGTTCCCCGGGATTTTCTTGGCGATTTCTGTATGTTACCTTCCCATGACCCCATTCATGGACAGTGGCAGAGCCAAAGAGGAGCAATTGACTGCAATTGCAGTCACTCCAATTTTTATTTTTTAATATATATATATATATATATATATATATATATATATATATATATATATATATATATATATATATATATATATATATATATATATATATAAAGAGAGAGAGAGAGAGCAGAGCAGAGCAGAGCAGTGGGGGCATATAGTGGAGACGTGCCACATCAATTGATAATATGATTTTTTCTCTACTAATTTTGTGTTATTTTTAATATTTTTTGTTTTTTATTAAATTAATATGAAGATTATGCTCAAATCAACACTTAGTTTTATAAATTAACAGTTTTGATGAAGAAATTGAGTACATAATATTTCTTAAAATAGTTACCCGGAGTACATTTAAATTACATTTGATGAAGAAATTGAGTACATAATATTTTTTATTGTTTTATACTCCGTATTACTCCCTCCGCCCCTAAATAGATTATAATTTGTTTTTCTCTGCTCTCGATAACTTTTGTTTGTTTACGCGATTTAGTATTTGATAAAATAAAATATTCTTGTCATCTCTCGTTTGTAGAACTTTTGACGTAGTTTTTTAATACTCCGTATGTAATTTTTGTATCTTATTGATATACCAATTTGTAAATAAAATAATTTCAAAAAGTAGAAAATTTTACTCCGTAACCCGCAATTTGTAATCAAATTGGGGACGGAGGGAGTATCTTTTTAAATAAATATTCGGGGCACGACTCACTAGCTCCAGGTATAGCGCACCCACTACCCCTAAATCCTGCCCTAAATCCTGGCTCCGCCACTGTTCATGGAGAAGCTTCCGATTCTTGTGCGCATCTCATCAGCAAGTAGCACCATTTCAGGGCCCAGGAAGATCTTCTCGAATTACTTGCACTCTCTTCGAAATTCGAACCAGAGGACACCAGACAGGCGAGTTGATCGAAACCGGACTCGATCTGGGAAGTCGTTCAAGAAACATGCCGAGAAATCAGAGACGGCAAGTGTTTACATGAGGGATTTGGTTGCGAAGATATCAAATATATTGAGGTACTCAACTTGGGAATCTGGGCTAGGGCTTCTGGAAGGGCTTTCCTTGAAATGGGATTCATATACAGTCAATCAGGTTCTCAAGACTCATCCGCCATTGGAGAAGGCTTGGCTGTTCTTCAACTGGGCAGCTAAGATTAGAGGGTTTAAGCATGACCAGTACACGTATACGACAATGCTGGATATGTTTGGGGAAGCAGGGAGGATTCCTTCGATGATGTATGTTTTGAACCAAATGAAAGAGAAAGGTGTCAAGATTGACGTGGTGACGTATACGTCCGTTCTGCATTGGCTTTCCAACAGCGGCGACATTGAAGGGGCGAAGAAGTGTTGGCGGGAGATGAGAGCGAAAGGGCGCTGTCCTACTGTGGTTTCCTACACGGCGTACATGAAGGTTTTGTTTGACCACAACCTTGTTAAGGAGGGTGCTAAGGTGTACAAAGAGATGCTTCGATTTGGCTGTTCTCCCAATTGCCACACATACACAGTACTTATGGAGCATTTAGCCAAAACAGGTGAGAGTGCTTCTTTCGCTGCCACTTTGATGGCCTTCTTTATGGACTAAAACAATGACTGCTTGTTGATAGTTTGGTTCATTTACAAATCTGATCACTTATCTTCATAGGTTTAGAGGACTGAGCTTGGTTTTCAATTGTAGAAACACTTTCTGGTGCTGTATTGTATCATCTACACTTGGTTAACATGGCTATTTTCTTCCTATTTTGCCACTTTCAGGAAAGTTTGGTAAAGTTATGGAGATATTTTATAAAATGCAAGATGCAGGGGTAAAACCAGACAAAGCTACATGTAATATTTTAATTGAAAGATGTTGCAAAGCGAAGGAAACAGGGACAATGATGAAAATTCTTGAGTACATGAAAGAGAACTTTCTTGTTCTTCGCTACTCAGTGTATCAGGAGGCTCTTGAAGCACTACATATATCTGGTGAGAGCAGTGTGCTCCTCAAGCAGGTTAATCGTCACATTTCATCAAATCAATGCAATCAGGTGCAGACACATGGATCTCATTCCACTATTAAGAATAATGAATTCAGTTTAGAAGATAAACTTGTTATGTATCTGTTGAATAAGCAAAATCTGATTGCCATTGACCACTTGATAGCTGATTTGATGGGGACATGCTCTGCATTAGATTCTGGAATCATCTCGCGTATTATTGAGGCAAATTTTAACCGTGGAAGACAAAATGGGGCTTTATTAGCATTTGATTTATGCAAAAAGCTTGGCATAAACATTGACAGAACCACTTATCTAACTTTAATGGGTGTACTTGTCAGAGCAAATTCTTTTCAGAGGGTAGTTGAGATTGTTGAAGCAATGCTAGGTGCGGGATTAACCTTGGGTTCACAACTTAGTGCTCTTTTAATACAAAGGCTTGGCTGTTCAAACGGCCATGTTTATGCTGAGAAGGTATTTCGCTTGCTACCTTACGAAGAGAAAAAAAGCACTATTGTTTACACTGGGCTAATCAGAGCTTACTTCTTGTCTACAAATGCTGACAAAGGACTTGAAATGTTTGAAAAGATGAAAGAGCAAAGGGTGCATGTTTCTTTAGGAACTTACTCTGTTGTATTAAATGGCCTTGAAGAAAATGGAAGAGCTAGTGATCTAGAATCTTACAGGAAGGAAAAGAAAATCTTTGAAGCCAAATACAATAACAGGAAGCTTATGAAGGAGGAAAGGCTGTGTGACATTATATTTGGTGATTTGAGACTGTAGAATGTATTCCACGGGAATGAGAGGTTAACATTATTTTATTCTTGAGTTCGGGAGAGACTAAGGTAAGTTAACAGATTCAATGCACCATAACTTAATTTTCATTTTTACATATTATTGATCAGTTTATTGTGTTTTCATCCAATATTTTTATGTCAAGCCAATCCTTACCTTATTATGTAAAATGGGCGTGTAAATTTGTTATATTCCTCTGTTTTCAGCAAGGTGGAAGAATTCCCAAAGGCATTTTAAATGCATCTCAAACAAGTGGAGGACAAGAAGTAGAGCCCTAGAACAGGAATGAAAAAAAAGAGAGAAATGGAAGAGGATATAGGTCACTTTTAACAGACTATGGTATGATCCCAATTTGTTGTCAACTAAGTTAAAGACTATTTTCAAATGAAATTTAATTAGCCAGATCATTACTGAAGGATGCAAATGTGTGATCTATAACTGTACACCAAAGGCTCAGAACCCGTTTAGATAGAGTTTGTGTACCTTGTTTGGTTTAGTCAGGATGAGCTACCTGTATTAGATTTGTATACTATCCTTAGGATATCCCCTACCCAAACGGCCAAACCATACCCATTTATTCATCAATTTTTTTGAGTTTTTTTAAATTACTTTTACTAACATTGGAAGTTTTAAAACTTTTATTAGATTTTAAATGGATAGTTGAATTCTCATAGCTTCAGAGTAATGAGATGAAGAGATGAATATGTAATTAAAAACATTTGGGTGCCCTATACTTTCATGGGCACTGTTTACATATATCCTTGACTATGCTCAGGAGGTTTTTTTTTACCTTGATACCCTCTCAGCAAAGCTACAATCTCCAAGCGTGAAAGGTATGCACAAAGTTAATATGGAAGAAGTACTCGTGAAGATAGAAAAATAAACCGAACAATGTTAAAATCCTTTGCATTTTTAAACCAATACAAACTGAAATCTGCTTCAAACTAATTCACTGTTTGAACAACAAAGTTAAAAGGTGAAGTTAATCACAACTTACAACAAACAGCATACACAATAGAATCCCACATGCTTAGTCACAGCATACATGAGTCAAAATTTGAAATTCATCCACACCACAAGACCACATTGTATGAACAACAACAAAAACTGAAATTTGTAAAGGAACAAAATATGCAAATAATTTTAGAACCCCAAAATCCAAGGCTATTCAAATAAACAATGCTAAACTAAAGAAGAAATAGTCATATGTTTACAAGATGTTTAGTCCAGACAATATCTTCTCGGAAGCTATAACTCAGTATGGATAAGGTTATTTGTTTTGTTCTTTTCAGCCAGCTCAGCTTCTGTTACCTGCTTAATTCTCTTCACACCCAAGTTGATGCATTCAGCGGAAGGATGTACATATCCATAGCCAATTCCTGTGAAAGAGTTGCAGTAGACCTCAGCAGTGCCATCTTTGGTCTCCAGGTTAATGTTGTTTAACACAATGTTACTACAAGGTACACTGTCGCTACATGCAAATCTCATTGCATTTTTACTCTTTGAAATTCCACTGATGTTCTGGTAAACAATTCTACTTATTTCCACTGCAGATGTCTTCCACATAAAAATAGATGTTATTATTAAGTATGCATACTATAAGACTTTTCTTTATGATTGCTTCAAGTGCCTTAGTCTGAAGCATACCTGGTTTTGGCATGTTGTAGGAGAATCGCAATAAAACTGGTCAATGATGATGGGGTTGGAAACATCATCCATCATCACGTTTTGGAAACGTATTGTGTGGACATAACCAGACCCTCCCTGCCATAGGACATAATCGAACACATTTTGTTCTCAGCAAATTTTTAATGGAAACAAACATCATTTTCACATGCATCTCTGGGTGTTTTGCAATATCAATCATATAATGGATCTGACAAAAGAAAATATCTCAACTCTTTGCCGTCTCATGTATTTTCCATTCAAATGGAAATAATCCATGAAGACAATGGTTTTAGAATTTTCTTCTCATTGTTCTTTCTTAAGAAGACAAGAAGGGCATCCGGCATAATTCACTCCCTCTGCTTTTTTGTATGAATTTATAGTATTAAGCAATTATAGACAATTAATTAGGACTATAAATTTAATGCCACTGACCCCAACTAGTTGTGATTAAGGTGTTGATAATGGTATTATTTTGCTTAAGCTGTATCTTGTCCATAGTTTTTTCTTGTTACCGAATAGGAAGGAGTTGAAAATTCGATTAGAATGAAATAGAATATATGAATAGAAGAAAATCAATGCCTGCCAGGTCTTAATTCGAAGGCCATTGGTAGTTTCTCGAAGGAATGCAGTATCCAATGCCACCTTTGTCACTATTCCAACAGAATTATCCTTCCCAAGGCTTCCAATGCTGTCAAACGGAAATCATACCATGAGATAAAACTCTCATCGCAAGTAGTGCACAAATTATGTCACCCATAGGTGCTCTGGAATTGGTTAATTTCAACTGATTTTTTACTTGCTCCGTCCCAGGAAAAGGTTCTACTTACGGTTTACAGTGTTTGACTAAAGTTTATTTCAATTTCATTTGTTTGAAATTGGTGCAGAATTATATAAATAAAGTTTATATATTAAAAAACTAAATCAAAAGTTCTACTTCTTCTGTCCCAAACACTTTACCCAGTTTAACTTCCACGAATTTAAGAAAAGCGTTGAGAAGTGAAAAGTGTTGATTAGAATTTTTTTAAATGAGATAAAGATCTTGGATGGGGAGTACTAAATAAGAGGCGACATGACTATTTTATTTTATCAATTGACAATTGGAAATATCTTTAAAATATCCGAGGAAAGAAGAAATAGTTTGACCTATAAATAGCAAAGTGTAATCTAATTTTGGGACGGAGGGAATATGATACATTTTCTGCAATGGTCCTTAAAAATATTGACATGTGATTGCATTGACACTGCTAAAAACATTGAAATTAAATGTTTGATTGCATTCACACCTGATTCCATGGCCAGGTCCACAATAGATTTTCTTCATCATGATATTTGAGCTGGCATTGACAATTGAGATGCAATCATCACCTAGTTATGGAAAAAAACTCCGTCATTAGAAGATAATTAAATGATTCTGTTTAAAGTTTTCTTCATGACATGTATGCAAAACGTCTCATTTTAGAAGTAATTTTGGGGGACCTGTTCCTATTTTGCAGCTCTGGAGGACAATATTTTTCGATTCAGTTATATGAATTCCATCGGTATTCGGACTATCTTCCGGGGAAGAAATTTTTACACCGGTGACAACCACAGATTCTGATCGAGATACGGTGAAGTGCATCTGTTGGCTGTTCTGGATTGTAAGACCCTTTACCTTTATGCGAGAACTTTGATCTATACTCAAAGCCTGCAATTAAAATTTCAACATAAGTTCATCAAAATCTTTTAATGGTGGAAAAAAGTTTCTTATAATGATGCTATGAAAAACTCAATGAGTTCAGGGATAAATCGTATTCTTACAGTTGGTGCTCCTTTGCAAGGCTGTTGAGAAAAGGAGAGATAAACTTATTAAAATTAAAGAAACCGATTATTTACTCTAAATTAAAGGGGTGTTTCTTTGTGCTTGTCTTTATTGCCTTATTGCTGATAAAAATTTATAAATTTATAAGCTGCTTATAAGACAGATATTCTTTCTTGGAAGTAAAATGACTTAAATGATAGATAAGTCATTTGAGAATATTCATAAATGGTGAAAGATAGTTTTGTAAATAATCTTATCAAATTAAGAAACATAAAAATTGGCTTAAAAATAAGCAGGTAAGACCTTGTTTTTTTCCGGCTTATAAGCAGTCAACTGACTTATAAGTTAAAAACTGCTTAGAAGCAGTTTTGACCAACTTATAAGCGCAGAGAAACACCCACTAAACATATAAGTTTCCGTATATTTGAAAAATTACATTGGATTTGTTCTTTTTGCAGGAGGCATCCCACCAGTTTTTCCCAGAGCCATCGAGAACTCCTCCTCCTTGGAATGAGACGGATGTGAGGTTGGAGAAAACAAGCCAAACTCGCGGGTTTTTCGGATCCCAATTATCTGGTTCATCCGGCGCCACAATTGTTCCTTCAATCTGTTGTCCAGGATCTCATTACACAAGATGACACTTAATGACAGGATAATGTGGGGAAAATGATACTGGGGGATTTTGGGTGCAACCTGGACTATCAAGTTCCTTGCACAAGGACCTTTGAATCGTGTGGCACTGACAAGGTAACTGCGCTTTGAGGGAACCAAGAGGACTGATCTTTCTGCAGAACACGCCTGCGTCCATGCATCTGCAAAGGCCTGGTAAATTTTTCATAATGCAATACTGTTTTTTGGGGTAGCTCATTTACAATAGCAGCTGCAATTTGACATCTCAAGTCTAAAGACGGTGTGAAATGTCAAAATCGCCCTTGAAGGTGGCTTGTCCTCTGTTTTGATGGTTACAAGCCTAGTATCCGCTTCAGGGGTATTTTTGGCCATTCTCCTTATTCGACAAGAACTTTAATTTGCATATCCCGAAAAAACAAAAAAAAAAAAAGTGAACAACTAGAACTCTAGAACCCAATTGGATTTGGAATATATTGGGTCTGTAACAACAGCTTTACCGCTTTGAAAAAGTTATTTAATGACATTTTTTAATTTTAGTGCTTTCAAAGTTAATCTGCACTATTAAAAAAGTTACCCAAAAATGCTAACGCTAATTAATAATGTTGTTCCGAACAGGGCCATATTTCAAATGAATCGTTACCTTGGTATCATCAGAAACGCCATCACCAACTGCACCAAAGCTATCCACATTGACAAGAATTTTGTTCCCGCGACCATTTGTGAGTGATGGGAGGTCTAAGAGCTCCACTCCATCATCATCATCTTCAATCTCCCACCATTCCTTGAACTCATCTCCCCTATCGTGCAACTTCTCAGCAGCACAGCCAACTGCTGCCACCATGAAAACAAGAACGAACACAATAAGAATCCGCGTCTCCGCCATTCGGGGGATGCAATTGTTTCTTTCTTTATTTTTGTTACTTGGTTTGGTACGTAAATCCGGGCAAGCCGATGGTAATTAGATTTATAAACATGAAGTGATTAGAAGGTTTATGACATGGAAATGGAGGATTTAGTGGGATATATATGTCTTTCTTGGCTTTAAAGTAGATGAAAAACTCTTTGAAATTTACATGCCCACGCTTCAAGTGCAAGAATGTCACTCTGGATATCTTTGCTTTACTCTTCTGCCATGACCCAGAGCACCCCTTAAGTATATTAAATTTGAGTTACAAAAAGAATTTCATGTTTTTTTTATTATGTAAACCTTTTTCGTGTTACAACTTTTTTTTTACAAATAAAGCGTATATAAATGATAAAACAATTGATTTTATCATATTTTTTATTTTTCTTTTTTTAAAGCACAAACCTCTTGTATCAAGACTCGGACGACGATTCTCTCTTGGTCTGAGTTGTTTGAAATACATTCTCCAACATTCCTAGGGAAGCTCATACATGTTTGAGTCCCAATCGAGGCAAAACTGTTGGCTGTCATTAGATTGTGAAAGCATGAACATATAATACTTCTTCTGTTCCTGAGTATTTGTCTATTTTTAATTTTTCCGGTCAAAATTGGTAAACTTTGACTTCAAATTAATTAAAAGTGATATTATATATTCATACAAAAATAAATTTATTATATTTATTATATCAAATATTTTCAAAATATTATTTTAGCTAATTAATACATAGTATATTTTATTTAATTATAAGTCAAATGTTGAACAGTTAATCGGGAAAAGTCAAAATTGGACAAATTCTCAGGGATAGAGATACTATATTGTAATTGTAGCACTAAAAAAAGAATTGGTGGACACTTACCTATAAAAAGAAAATAGAATTTGATCTCAATTTACTCCATAAGTGATAGAGAGTAGAGTTTTATCTTTGGTACATGTAGAGATCTCATGTTATATACTTCTTCTGTTTCATAATTTTTTTCAAAGATGAAAAATACATGACTTAATGTATAACTTTGATACTTTGATCCAAAATGAATTATCTCTTTCGATGTGCAAAATCTCATGAATTCCAAAATGAGTTTATTTCCAAATTGGTATTGAAATAAAAAATAAAAATCACTCCAATATATATATTTAAAAAGCCGCATCAAAAGTTTTACAAAACATCTGAAGACGAAAATATTTTATTTTATCAAATAATCAATGAAAACATGCAAACACAAAAAAGTTATTGACATGTAATAGAGAAGAGGTAAATCATTTTGGGATGGATGTAGTATTATTTTCTAATTTTACCTTACTTTATTTTAATGTAAGATATAGTTTGTAGGATTGATGAGTCATATTTGGAAAATAATATCAAAATTATTCGTTCATCTTTAAAAAGTTTTATATGATTGAGAAAGTATATATAATTGCCTTTTACTCCTTAAGTTTCAGTGTAGTCAGGATTCAAACTCGATTCAAACCATAAATATATTTTCTTTAATAAGGAGTATATAACAAAAAAATTACTTTGTATTTAAAGAACTCATACAAATAGAACCAAAGAGCATTTACAATGGAGAGTAAAGCCTTAACTCCTGCCACATCAACATTTCATTAATTTTCAGTCCCGTCCCAAAATTTTACTACAATGCTATCGCTCTGAAAATACGCATCTCTATTTTTTTATTATTCATTATGTTTAATTAAAAACTTATGTAAATTTTATTTTAAGCAAAAAAAGATGAATGATTTTTAAAAAAATAAAAAATAATTGTAACAATAAAAAAATTTAAAATAAACAAATATAACATGCTTAGAACTAAAATTACAAAACACAAAAATAAAAAAGTGCTTGAAAAATAAAGACTTAAAAAACAAATACTATTGAGTTGCCCTATTTATCATGATGTGGATCGCCACCATCATGTTGGGGTGGTTTTTCAGCTCCATCTCCGCAATAAGAGTCCAACGCCTTCGACATAATGTCTTTAGCGGAGGACCCACTGGTCACGTCTTGAGCACGTTGGCATATAAGCCACCGAACTTCTGGACTTTTGCGTTCACATGGCTCTAGTCTTTTTCGAAGCATCTCCCCGTCACGTACGGGCGTACCATCGGGCCTCCCGGCATTGTACTTCACTGCAACACGCTCCCAGAATATTTTTTATTTTTAGTAGCCGACGATGGCGTCCTCTGACACATCGACGTAGTACTTCGCCAATCTCAGACTTTTCGCCAGAGTATATTTCTCCGGCTAATGCCCTCGTCAATAGGCTCCAACTCAGAAACATCGTAGTCGGTCGTATTAACGGCCAAAAATTGGTAGGGGCTATTGAAGCCCGAGAACAGGGTAAAATCATCGCTAAAGAACCGGAGTTTGCAAATCCAATGACGGCATGGAGTTTGGAATTATCAAAGTTGAAGTTGTCCTTAGATTTCATTGTGAATAATGAGGAAATGGAAAGAAAGTTATTTGAGTGAGATGAGAGTGAATTGAGAGGGATGAGAGAGATGAATTGAAGTTGAAGATGTGTTAAATTTATTGAGTTGAAAAATGAAAAAAATATTTAAAAAAGGGGGGCGACCGCGGACCGTCGGCCACCGCATTTTTGCATCAAAAACTCAGCTTGGCTCTCTGCACCGGAAGCGGGGCATCCACTGCGGCAGAAACCATATATGGCTCTTCTCTTGCAATGGGCGTGCGGCGCGGTGTGGCGCTGCATGCGAAAGCGTGGGGCGCGGCAGAGTGAGCTCCCGATTGTAAATGCCCTAAACTTTTTGCCCGCTCTTCATATGCCATCAATATTATGTGATTCCTCCGTCCCAATTTATAGCGTGTTCACTATTCACAGAGTCAAACTTCATTCATTTTCTCTCTCTATTTTCGTTTGCAATTTGATAAAATAAAATACTATTATCACTACTAGTTTTGTAGATCTTTTGATGTAGTATTTTAATATTTAATTTTTATTTTTTTTAACTCCACACCATTTGACATATAAAATGATTTGAAAATAATTTTAGTCAAATATCATAAATCAAAACAGACACTATAAATTGGGACCAAGGAACTAATTTATTCATGTAGTGATGTTTTAAGCACGTGAGTAAATATAAGTGTGCTTTTTTTAAAATTCATTTTTAAAATTTAATTTATATTACTTTTCGGATCAGAAGTGTTTTTAACTTGGGACATAATCAAAAGTTTCTTTTAACAAAATTATCAAATGAGCAAATATCATATGTATAATGTTAATGCTTTAAGTGTATACAAAAAAGTAAATGTCTCAAATAAGCAATATTCTCCGTCCCTCTTAAAATGAATTTGTCACGTTGACTTCAGGGGTTAAGAAAAGTACTGAAATGATATAAAAAAAGATGTGGAATAATAAAAAAAATAGTGTTTATAAAATTTAACTAGAAGAGAGAACAATATTATATACCTTTTTTTTGAAAAAAGGAAAAAGAAACTATTTCGAATTGTGGGATGAAGAGAATATAAGATACTCCATTCGTCCTAAATTTTTACTTCATATTTTATTATGCACGGTCAAATTTTATTTATTATATCTTTTACTCCTTTTTTCACAGTCATTTGATAATTAAAATAATAGTCATTTCAACTCAAATTTTTTAATATCCTTTCATCCCAAATTAAATAATCTGTTTCAACTTACGATGTCTTATTAAATTTATTTTTAATCCAATTTATTTAAGAATTGAGATTAAATTATAAAAATGAAACTTAATTTTAAAAAATAATATCAACGGTAATTTGGGCGTTTGGTAACATTAATGGTATTTGGACATTTGGACATAATTTGAACGTTTGGTAACATTTTTAAAAATAACATCAATGAAATTTTTCCCTGCAAATTTCAATTATAGTTTTTCTGTTTTTCCACGTTTGGTAACATAAATGGTAGAAAAATAATTTTATACGTTTGGCCATTTGGTAACATAAATAGTACTCCGTAAAAAATATATTTTGAAAGACATTCCCTCAAAGAGGAAAATAATTTCTTTCAACTTTCAACAAAAAATTATTTTTCTATTCACTTTCCGAGTCTCCTTATTTCACGAACAAAGCAAATAACTTATTCTGCCTCTGACCTATCTCGCCACCTGAACCCGATCCCAATCCTCGAGTCCCAGACCACGCACCCCCCACCCCCGATCACCTACCCCTCCCCACTCAATAATGGGGACATGGTTCCTTACTCACTAAGCCAATTCTCTTCCAAACATAAACATTTCAACCATGCTAGTGGTAGACAAAGAAATGTACCTAAAGCAATGCACCGACACTTTCACGATTCAAACTGGCATAAAATGCTAGTGTATCCAAAAAAAAATTGTACTAACATTTTATGTCATTGCAAACTATTGAGAAAATGGCTAAAGTAGAAGTCAAATATTGTAAATATACCAGAATAATATTTTCATGTTTTTTTTTTCGAAATAGGAGTTAAAATGGATTTACATTACCAAAAGTGACCATGTACACTACCAAAAAATATAATAACGTGCACGTGTACAGTGTCACACTACCTCCACATTACCATAGTGCGAACTCCTATTTCGGGAATAAAAAATGAAAGTCCTATTATGGTACTTTTTCTATGTTTTATTCTTATTTAGGGTGATTTTTATAAACTATTACACTAGCATAAAATGTTGGTGCATGTCTTTAGAGTACAAAGTAAGTATAATTTCTAGGGTAAAGATAGCTTAATTCTAAACATTTCTTTCCTAGCTTAATAGAATATGGTTTTTTTATATATTTAAAAAAATTCTTACCAGAGATTAGAAAATCGTTTTCTATTAAAAAAATTATTTTTTCCTCGACTAAATCAAATCCTTTATATATAATATTTGAGAGTTGAACTCTCAGAATTGCGACATTTGGCGTGATGACTGGATTGTTTTTTGACACCTAATCAGCCATGTCATCAAGAGAATTGAATTGACTTTTCCTTCGACTAATTTATGATATAATAAAAGAAATTATGTAACATAATAAAATTAGTGAAACATAAATATAGTATTGCATAAAATAAAAATTATTAATGGAAAAAAGAAAAATTTCTTTTTTAACTAACAAAATTTTCAGTAAAATGTTTACCATAATATTTTGCTCGGATTTTTAAAACGTTGAAATTCCTCTCGAATTTTTGATTATAGATAACAACTCACCCCTTAAAAGTATAGTGGACTTTACTTATCCGAACTTATTGGAGAATATGAGAAGTTAATCTTTTTTTGAAGACAGGGCACTACTAGCACCCACGCTCGAAGTTGTAGAAATGGTAAATGAATTTGTCTTATCCTTCATTCCCGGAGATAAAATGGTGTACTTGAGTTCTGATTCATCATGCCAAGCAGATTCAGATGTAGGCGTTGATGGTGACTGGATAACAGTTGCGTTTTTGAATGAAATCAAATATTCGGGAATCCCAAACCACAGGATAGTTTTAAAAAAAGGGGTACCAATTATGTTACTGAGAAACATTGACCAAACATCTAGATTGTGTAATGGTACAAGATTAATTGTTGACGAGATGCGAAAGAATGTTATTGGTGCTATTGTGGTTTCGGGAAATCGAGTGGGCGAAAAATTTTACATACCCCGGATGAATTTGGTACCGTCTAATCCAGGACTACCTCTAAAGTTCCAGAGAAGACAATTTCCAATACTCTTATATTTTTCTATGACTATAAACAAAAGTCAAGGTCAAACATTGTCATTTGTTTATGTTGCTATTTCGCGAGTGAAGACAAAGACATGATTTAAAATACTAGTCTTAGATTACAATGGAAATCCTTGCAGCCATACAAAAAATGTTGTATACCCTGAAATCTTTCAAAATATTTGGTATTAAAGCAAACTTTGTTGTGTGTAGATTCAATTCCTCAAATATTATTCTTCTTACTTTGCTTTTTTTTTCTGTGTTATTATAAATCATGCATGAGGTATATTTCCTTTACTCCGGAAAAAAATATTGCATTGAATAAATTCAGAATCGACAAGATATTCGTCCGAACCCGTGCATTACACGGGTAGGAATACTAGTAAATAGAAAAAGTCATGTTAAGCCCGTGATTTTCACTCCCTACCCATCCATACATAGAATGAAATATTGCCATCCAAGTTTCCACGTCCCATAAAACTTGAAAAATTTTAAATCTTTTTTTTTATGGTTTTAGGGATGGGATAGATCCAAGAAGACGACGACGATTCTTATCATAGTCATTCCAACATGGTCGGAATCGAACAGGCAATAACGTTGTCGTGTTCTTAATTAATAATCCTAAATATATATATTTCCATATATGGATTGGGCGCGGTGCTTCAGCCCCGCCAGAGAAGAACGCCGCCGCATGCCGCCGCTGCCCACCACCTCCCTCAAGAAATTCACCTACAAGAAGATCCGAAAAGCCACCAACAAATTCAACGCCGCCAACAAAATCGGGGAAGACACCTACAAGGGCACCCTCCGGAGACGGCGTGCCCCGAACCCGAACCCGGACCGGCGGCACGAGCCGAAGAAGACGGTCCGCGTTGTCGTCCGGAACCTCGGCCGCCGCGGCCTCCTCCTCGCCGACCTCCCGAAATGCCTCTCCGAGATCAAGAAGCTCGAAACCCTCTCCCACCCGAACCTCGTCCCGCTCCTCGGGTACTGCGCGGAGCCCGACGGACGGCGGCGGCACCGGGCCCACTGCTTCCTCGTCTTCGACCTGGTCGAAAACGGGTCCGCCCGGGACCGCCTCGTCGCCCCGGACCCCCCGCGCCACAAGCCCGTGGCGTGGGAGCGGAGGATGAAGATCGCCCTCCAGGCGGGCCGCGCCCTGGAGCACCTCCACGAGCGCGGCGTGACGTACCGGGCATTCAGGTCGAGTGCCGTGCTCCTCGACGCCGGGCTCGACGTCCGGCTCGCGTACTCCGTCTTCCCGAAGCTCAACGCGTACAAGACCGCGTCGGAGCTCGCCGCAGAGGCGAGCCCCGACGCGGCTGAGATGCTGCTCGCGCGGGCCCCGGAGCTCCACACGTCGTACTCGACGACGAAGGAGAACGACGTGTGGGGGTTCGGGACGTTCCTGTGCGAGACGCTGATGGGGAAGCCGCTGCTGCCGTCGGGGAGGGACGACGGCGGCGGCAGAGACGAGGAGAGGGGCGTTCTCGGGGCGCTGATGGAGAGGTTTTCGGACCGGAGAAGGCTGGAAGAAAACATGGATCCGAGGCTGAGGAGTTACTACGACGCGGCGACGGTGCTGAAGATAGTGACCATTGCGGGGATGTGTTTCCAGAAGCGGCCGGAGGCGCGGCCGTCGATGAAGCAGATCAACAAGTTGCTTGATAAGATCTGTGATGATGAGTCCAATAAGGTGGAATACAGGGATGGTGATTTCCTATATTTTGACCACTGAGTTAAATTTTTTTAAATTTACCCCTTGGGTTATTTTTTATTTCTTTCTAATTTTAAAGGTTTTGAACCTATCCCTACGTCCCTAGAACTGGCGGGATAGTGTGATTTTTAAAGAGTGTATATAGGACTTCCAAAAAAAATTAAAAAAAAACAATGTATATAGAGTGGTTTTTTTTTTGTAAATTAGAGGAAAGGTGCATCAGATGAAGGAAATGACCCTTTTAAGTGGTCTCTTTACTGTTTATTCGGGTAATTTTTATTCATTTTTTTTCTATATTTTTCGTTACTCATTTGATAAAATAACATAGTCATGTCACTTCTTGTTTCATAAATAAATTATTGATACAATTAGAGGATGTCCTTTTAAGATAAAGTAATACAGAGTAGAACAAAATCATATCTTGTTTCGTAGAATTTTTAATAATAATTTCAAATGTATAAATTTTATATATTAATTTCACACCAAGTTGCAAATTTCTACTAATGCTGATGTGAATTTTTCTACTTGATGAAACTTTTAAGATCACCCCCCTCCCCCCTTTCTCATGGTATGAAATTTAAATAGGTGAGGACTAAAACAATGCATGATCATACCACAAAACAAGAGAGAAGAAGGATCTTTGATTACCAGTTCACACCAGAATGAATCCTCAAAGAAAGGAATGGGCTGTGATCAAGAAGACAGTGTGGAGGACTTTGAGAGCCTGAGGCACTCGCTCTGGCACCTCTTGAGGCAGACGTCATTCCAGTGGGGCACCTGGTGCTGGCTGACGCACACCGTTCTGGCGCACGCATCGGCGCAGGCGTCGAGCTCCGAGACCCCGCAAACGGTGACGCAAGTGTCGGGGGTCGGGTCTTTGGAAAACGTGCCGACTTTCTTCAGCATCCTCTTTGAGGTGCAGACCCTCTCGCAGACAAAGATTTCGTCCGAGCTCTTCTCCCGCCCCCTTGCCCTCTTCAGCCTCTGTTCCTCGTCCCGTCTCTTCTTCATCCTGAAAGCTTGGCCGGCGAGGACAGCTGGCACAGCTGCCGCCACTAGAGGCCACCACGAGTCCACCATCGATGCAAGAGCTGAGGAAAACAGATGAGGTTGCTGTTGGTGTTTAGCGAGCAGAAACCCACATTCTAAGATCTTACATAAATGATCCTCAATCGCTGAAAACTATTTCATAAATAGTCCTTTAGGCCAAATATGACAACATTTTTTTCCACATATAGTCCCTGAAGGACTAGTTATGGAGGAATAGTTTTCAAAAACTGATACTCCCATTTATGCAATATTTATAATTGGGGACTAATTATGGAAAATCACCTGTAATTAGTGGCCATTTATGAAATTTACTCAAAATATTGTATTTGAACTGCTTGGATATAGGCAAATAGAAGTCAGAAATATTTCAGTTCATTGTGCAGCCTCACAACCAAACGCACACCGAGGTTAAAGAGAGAACTAACCAAAAACTGGACCGAGATAAATAAAAATAGCTCCACAAAAGTTAGATTGAGATTGAAAGGAGGGGGGGGGGGGGCGAAGTGTTCAACTGGTCCAAGACACAAATATTAGGGGCTTAAGATGATTGAATCATGGGTTTAACAACAACAAGCAAGTGAATACACATGTGAAGACCATGTCAAGATAATACTCTTTCATTAAATGAAACATTAAAATTTCCTTGCGTCTTACTTTGTGCGAAGTTTTGGGCAAAAAAATGCAGCAATGCATCTAGGGTGTAAAGGCAACAGCCTCTTTTTTTTACTAGGTAAAACTGCATACATCTTGACCCCCAGACCCCAACGAAGTTGGGATTGTACTGGGTTGTTGTTGTAAGTTTCACGAGCTATCAGTCTCTTGTGCAATGAGGCTGAGCCTATTTTTAGGATCCATATGTGGATAATAGTTTTTTTAAAATTCCCTTCCATCTGCTATTAGTCTCATCAAACACACCGACGTGGCTTGAATAAAAGAGACATCTATTCGAAAATAAGAAATCACCCAAAATTGGAGTAAAACATAGCTCTTATCTTCAAAATAGGAATGACAAATTTTTATTCTCAAAATAGGAGCACTGTGACAATGTAGCACTATATATTGACATTTCACAACTTTTTTAGTATTAGATCTAGACATTATTGGCATTGTAACTCCTATTTTTGAAATAAAAACATGGAGATCCTATTTTGGTAATTTCTCTATTTTTTGCTCCTAGTTTAGTCTTTTTCAATAGAAAATCCGTTCCAGATCCCTCTATCAACAAGATGAGCAAGGATTGACGGTGCTAAAACAAGCCCCTTGATGTTGTTTGGATCTGACCCAAGGTAGTCTTGAAAGCACTCATACTATTGTCTGCCGAATCCACGAGACTCATCTGCTCTCCCTGCACACTTAGTTATTGCTTCTCATATTTCGAGTGGCTGGAGTAATGATAGGTGCATCAGCAGCGGCAGGTTAGGTTTACTGAAAGGGTCTTTTCTGTTTCTACATCGAGCTTCTCGTGGAAAACTAAGTATTTACTGCCCCAACCAAAACCTCCATTCAACCACCCTCCCATCTGTCACAACAGATACCCAAGTGATGCACAATCCACTTAAAACACAAGGTGAAACAACAAAATGTGAAGGGAGAGCACACAGTCTCCTGGCTGAGGTGAACAACGTTATGAGTGCTTTCAGGTAAACATTGGATCAGATACAAGCTATCATCAGGGCTAGCTGCAGCAATGCTGGTCCTCGTTAGATGAGGGATGAGTGGGCAAGTTTTCTATTAAATGACTTTTTTTTGTTCTTGGCCTCTATTATTCATGTCGTGACGGTGTAGTTGATGAGAGTCATTCACAGGGAGTTAGAAAATTTACTATTCAGAAATTCTGGCATTAAAAAATTTAAAACAGACCTTTTAAAGTTTAAGGAGACCTGTAGAGGTAAGTTGGTGAGGATTAAGGACTGAGTGGAACTATGAAGGTTCTTGTGTGAATCTTCATAGGGTCCGCCTCTTTAAACAAGGGAATGAAAGCTTGGAAATCTTCATGAAAGGGTAGAATATCGACATGCTACAATTACCCTCTTTGTTGTTTTCATCTTCACTTGGAAATTGCTACAAATGCCCTCTTTGTTGCTTTCATTTCAACAGTGCTATGTCTATCAACCAACGTATAGTACTCTGTATTTCTCTAATCCCGTTTGCTTTCCAATTATCTACCCAAAACTTATTTTTTCAGAATCTAAAACAAATGAAAACTACTGTTTCTGGGGTGAGAATTGACACAATCAAGAGAATCAGCTTTTCATAATCAAAGCCAAATGAGACCTTAGTTTTTAGTCTTCTTGTTGTTTTCAATTATTTAAATGTTGGAGCAATAATTGTGTGGAGTAATGGATTATTGAAAAATACTAATTGTGGCAAAATCAAAATTCAAGCTTTTAAGAATTCAAATAATGGGAGTGGTAAATCAGCTATGCCTCTCACCATGTAAATTGAACTGAAATGTTCAATTTCCCACTGCACGATCTCCAAGAAAAATTTTATTTTGGCTAAGAAATTTATAATAATCCGATTAAAAACGCGGGTTTATGAATTCATAACATTAAAACTTAAATGCAAACATTTTACAACAACAACGAAGCTTCATGTCCCAACAACTAAACAATTAAGCATTTTAAATGCAAGTAACAAAACTATTTTAAAAACATATACTCCGGGGTATTTGAAAGAAAGATATACAAACAAAGCAAATACTAATATCTGCAGAGTAGTTGGTGATTCTCATTCTCTATTTAAAATTCAACCCTCTGCAGATTCATTAATTAATGATCAAAAAAATCTACTAAGGTTAGAAGTTGAAGCAGTCAAGACTGAAGATGGAGTGTAGAAAAAAAATACCTTTGGACCGATATGGATGAACAGCGAAGAGAAGAGAAGAGAATAGAAGGGAAGCTTGGTGATATTTTAGGAATTCTAATGGTAATATGGTATATAGAACTACAGTTGGGCTTCATTCAGATATAGCTTGTAAAATGTAAAGTTAGGCTCTATACCTCCTTAACCAGGCTTATACTATTCAAAGGACAGCCCAATAAACTTTTACAAAATGTATTTTTCTGTCAGGTTACACCATTCTATTGTGCTACTACTCTCCACATAGGGATAAAGTATGCGTACAATGAACCTCCTTAGACTTTAATTCACAAGATTTTACTAGGTTTGTTGTTGTAGCAATATTACACAATTAATTTAATAATTTTAAAATGAACGGATCATGTCTGTACAATATTTTGTATCCATCAAAATAAAATTACAATATATTTGTACACTTAAATATATAATTCTTGATGTAAAAGTTATTTATAGCAAAAATATAATTTTATAGTGAAAAAATGATGCGTACTAAAATTATACGGAGTAGGCGGACCCAGAGATTTTCGGGCATGGGATCCCATTTATGAAAATTCGTATTCACGTAATCCATAAAATTCAAGATTACGTGTAACATGAAATTTCGAAAATCAATTGAAAATCAACAATGCTCTTATACTATGGATACAAAATACATCTTACAACTAGTAGCGCTTACTTTTCATATTTTGGAAGTGGTTTATTATAACATCATCACTAATGGTAGTAAAAATATCTTTCTCTATGAGATAGTCTTACATAAGAAATCCGAGCTCAAAACCTCTCTTACAATTCATTGACCTTACTATCTTTAGACTGCCTCGCTCACAACCAGTTTTTAGAATAGACTCTAGATTTTGAAGCCACAAATTTATAATAAAAAATAAATAGTCACTTACATTAAGTCAGGACTCAGGAGTCTGAAGTATTAAGCATAAAGTCTAGAGTTTTAAATAAAACTGTACAAGGTTTCGGTTCAGAATCGGAATCTAGAGCTCTGGAACAGAAATTGGACCGGTGGGCGGGTTCTTACTTCTTTGGAACTGGACCAGACTGTTAGGGGAAGAGTTCTGTTTCCACTTCTAGGTTTTGGAAACTGGAACAAGCGATTCTCTTTTGATTCCATTTTCATTTTCCTTTTTTTTCTTTTAAATACAAATTCCTAATTTATTTAAGGTTCGATTCATAATATCTACAAACAAAAAACAGTATGAAGCAAAATGTATCAGTTTTTCAAAAAGAATAATTAAAATTGAAAACAGTCAAACCAGAAACCCATTAAGGTTCGATTCGTATGTTCTAGAGTCAAAATTGAAATCCAACTGAAACCATTAACCATGTGCATTACTAGCTTGAGTTTGGAAAAAATTAATCCCGCAATAACTGACCTATTTTCACTTGAACTTTCAGTTAGAGTACTAAATTTAATTGATTTTGTTTTTTTCACCGCAAAACCCTAAACTCACCGCTGTAAAAAAGAGGGGTCTTCAGTTTGATACCAACTTACAATGAGGTCTGAACGAAACCAAGCAGAAAAATTGACAATTATCAGTGCATTGATAAGTGATAACAGCAACGGCTAAAGCGTATATATTCATTCTTCAATACTGAGAGCAAAAGGACTCATCAATAATATAATTAGGCTTTGAAAAAAACCTTGGAATCGCGAGTTGGAGTCTTGGAGACGGAGGACCTGGAGCGGCGCGGACGGCTGAGGCTGGAGGTGGACTCGCGGATTTCTGGCGGAGGTCGACGGGGCTAGAAAGAATATCTTAAGCTTTATTTACCCCCCTCGGGACACATACATTTACCAAAATAAAAGTAAAATATACGGAAAAAATATCAAAATAGGAGTTGTATATATTTATTGCTAAATAGAAATAATATCAAAAAATATAGTGAAATGCTAATATACAATATCACATTGTCACAATGCAAATTCTTATATCGAGAATAAAAATATGAAACTCTTATTTTAGAGATAAGAGTTATATTTTGCTCCTATTTGAAGTGATTTCTTTACATTAATATCTAGACTAAAGAATTTGTATGCATTACTTGTTTATAAAAGTTTATAAGATTTTTTGACTAAAATGTTACGAGTACTTTTTTAACGTGTGAAACTTTTTTAGAGTAAATTCTATATTTAGTTATTTATAACATGATTTTTTCATATTTAATTTTCTGTTAATAAATATTACGCACTATTGGTCTCATCTTCACATGTCAAAACTATGTTTCTTAGGTGGTTTGGACATGTGGAGAGAAGACTAATTGAACATCCTGTGAAAAGGGATTATCAAATAGTAAATAGGCATGTGGCTAGAGGATGAGATAAACCTAAGAGGACGAGGCAAACACTGATCAAGAGAGACCTTTGCGTGAATGATCTCGCAGAAGATATATAAATGATAGGATAGGACGCAATGGAGTCGTTTAATCCATATAGCTTACCCCACCTTGTGGGATGAGGCTTTGTTGTTATGGTTATCATGTATTGCGCCGTGGTTCTTCTTTCATTCGTTTCTTTCCACGAATAGTCTTTTTTACCTTTTGTCATGTTGGTGTTAAGTTGAGAGTTAAAAGTGTAATTTCATAATGCTCATATATCTTTATTGTCATAGCCAATGTTAGAGGTTGTGATGTCCAAAGTTAAGGTGAAGGTAGCCAAACTTTAGATTGTGATGTCCAAAATTGAAAATCTTAAGATGGAGAAAGCTAAATCTATCACAAGCTTTCATTGGCAAGTAAGAGAGTTGGCGAATGAAGCTAAAAGACTTGGTGACCCATATACAGAAGAAAAACTTTTGTTGAAAGCTTTACGCTCTCTTCTAGAAAAATACTATATTATATGGACGTCAAAGCTATTAGAAAGTCACATTAATCACGTACATGCAAGATACCGAGAGCATGTCCCTTGATGAGTTGATGGGGATCCTTGAAACCATTGAGTTAGAGATGAATGAAGACATAATAAGTAAGAAGCAATGTGTCATTCTTGTTGAAAAACATGATTCAATTAAGGTAAATAATCTTGAGGTGGATTATAAATTTTAAGAATAGCTGCATATGGTAATGAAGGATCTAATGAAAAATGGATTGAAAAGAAGTGAAAAACTCAATTGAAGAAGGGGCAAGTAATTGATATGGAAGAAAATGACGAAGAGAATGCTAAAACACTTGTGCTTTTCACCCATTTATAGTGATGAAGAGGACTCTCATGGTGATATTGATCGAAAGAAAATATTTGATATTATTGAAGTAAGTGTGACGGTCAATAAAAGGGTCATCTTAGTGAAACAAATTCTCAAGATTAAAAATAATAATCTCAAGGATGAGAATGCAAATCTCTATCGTGAACTTTCTCACTAAGGAATTAAATAAATACAACTTTGAAGTGACAGTACACAATGACACAACGGAACAAATTGCTATTATCCATGAGAAGTGGAAAGAACTTTTTCAAATCGAAAAGGAAAATGGTATGGACATCCAATAGCTTGCTGCTGAACGAATTAAACTCAAGAACGAATTAAACTCAAGAAGGAGCTTTCATAACCACAAAAGAAGCTTGAAGAAATGGAAGAACAAAAATCTGATCCCAGGTCTGACCTAAGTCAACTCAAGAGCTTTCATAATTGGATGAAAAGTGTGGGAACAGATGTTATTGAAGGACAAGTGAATATTTCAAATTCCATGGAGATATATTGGTCTCGGATTTTCAGGTCTTAAAAACAGTGTGACTCCAACTCACTTATTTGTTGTAGGAAAAAGGAAGCACCTCAAGATATAGGAGAATTTGCTTCGAACTGCACAAACAATTCTCTATGTTTTAGTGCTTTTACTTTATTTTTAATGTGGGTTCATGTAACAGAGAAGATGATATAGCAATTTGTCAGCCAGCTATTTCTGTGAACAATGTTATAGCATCCCCTCAGCAGCCTATTTGATCCATCTGTTTGCATAGATTATTCTGATAGGTAATTTCTGCTCAACTATGGATATTTCAATAAAATAACAAAGAAAATGAAATTTGGGTAAACAAGCTTTCATAAGGATTTGTTTAGAAGAAAAAATCTAAGTGATCAATAAAAATACCCGCATTTTACCAAAAAAACTAACACTAATGATATATCAAGTTTTTATCCTTGAACTCAACATTGAATATAGTATCATCTTTAGATTCAAAATCTTGTATTGTTTGCTGATTATCAAAATCTATTAATAAAATCACATCTATTTCTAAAAAAAGATGTTAGCACCCAAGTAACACGACAAGCTTGTCATATAGTTATTCTTACAACACTTTAAGTGTGTGTGTGTGTGTGTATACACACACACACAAACAATATAAATATACAATCTTTAAAAACTACATTATAAATTTATCTAAAAAGTTATATTATAACTCATTGTATTTAATGTTGAGTAACAACCGCCAATGCACTATCAAGCTCATCGTTGTAACGTTTCATAACATTTTGCATCGGAAATCTAACACCAAACTCTTCTAGAGCGTCCGCACAGTCACTCTCTACGGCAGCGCTGAGACGAGTCATCAACGTGCCTTTATCATGTGAAAAAAGGGCTTGTAGAGACAACTCCAAATCATCTACAGCATTCTCGAAGCTTTCCCGACATGTTCTTACCAAAGAGTTTCTAGTTGCCTGTGGAAGGCCCTTCACCGAAGGTAAGAGGGTGTTGCTCATCCCCTCAATCTTCTTGGCATATTCAATCATTGCTTTGATGGCTTTCTCTGAGGCGTCGCGGAGGCTTCTAGATCCAGCGACCATTTTGGCACAAAGGTTTTTGTCATTGGCCGTGCGACAGAACTTGCTCTCTAAATTATTTGCAATAGTCACATCTGTTGTGATAGAAAGGAGGAGGACAACAACGAAAATGGCTAAGAAAAATAACTTTTTAGAATCCATTCTTGCACAAGTATTACTTTTCTTTTTTAGCTTTTTTTTATTATGTATTTTAACAATTAGTATAACTTAGGGGTATTTCTTCTCCATGACCAAATATAGTAAAAATATGTGTATTTTGAAGACAAGGCTGAGCGCTTAAAAAGGAGTTCCAAATTATGGTTGACCGAAAAGTTTGGAGCTTCATAAATTCAATATGAAAAATTAGAGATAGATAAGTCATTCTAGTGTGAGGCTTCGATATCCCCCTTATATATGATCTTTTCATTCCACATTAACCGATGTATTGTATTTTATGTGTTGATCTTTAATTTGACCAACAATATACAAAAGTATATAATTAATTAAAATATAAAATATATTCCATAATATTTGTATTGAAAAATTTATTTAAAATAAATGTATTATCTTTTTTATATAATTTTTTATTATTATTTTAAAAGACATTTTTCATTAAAATTTCAATACAAAGAAAATGAAAAACAGAGACATGGAACAGAGAGAGGAACTATTTGTTAACCTTCTTTAGTTTAATGTGTAAATTTTTAGTTCCAATCATTAGCATTCTGCTATAGATATATTTATTACTTCTAATAAGCATCACACAAACATGAGCACGAATATTATACAACCAGGTGTACCTAGAGCTAGGTATACCTGGTAAATATTTATTTTAAATCATTATAGTATTCATTTTCACACATATGTTAATTATAATTATAATATTTATTTACGAATAACGAAGTGTTCCGTATAAAATACCATTTTGAACTAATATGGTGTTCATTCTCAAACAACGTAATATTCATTCTAAAGCACCATAGTGTTCATTCCAAGCCTTGGCTTTTAAACACAGAGGAGGCCTTCTCCATCGTCACTTTCAAATCCACCTTGGTCACCATCTCCAATTCATCATTATCGATAGGGCCGAGGTCACTGTCGTGCACTTCCCTTCAAACGATGTAACTCTACGCTAGTTTTGTCTCCCTTTGATTGACGCAGTTCTTCTCCAGCACCATTATCTTGTCTCCTTGATTGGGTATTACGATTGTTCTCTAATCAATGAAGGTTGAAGCTAAAGTTTGTCGTGCTCTTCGTTTCCAATCACGCGCTTAGCTTCGTTTTATGACCCAGTTGTACCCAAATATAGGTACAATCGGGTGTACCATATGCATACAAACATAAGAAGCATAAATATAAAATATTATGGGTCGGTTCGAGCCCAAATCATGATATGTATCTTGTGTTGTAGACCACATTCTTCTCCGTCTAAAAATTTTTTGCATATTTTTTGAACGTCCAAAGAGAAACTTTACCCTTTACTTATTTCTTATTTTAGTAATGATTAATGAATATGTGATTCATATTCCTTTTCTCTCATCTAAACAAGTTTCTATCTTACATTTTTACTTTTCAATATGTTTCTTTAACTTTGTGAAAGTCAAACTGTAAAGAATTTTATGGGACAAAAGGAATATGATACACATACATAATCTAACCCACATTCAGAACAAAATATGATGCAGATTTTAATATCTAAATAGATAAATGTCATAAAAATTTGATATATCAAAACTATATCCTAAAACTATACCCAAATATGTTAAATTTATATTATAATTCAATATAGTTTGCTTATAATTTCTGATCAAAGAATGTTACTGTTTAACTAAAAAAGTCAAAGCAAGAAAAATTTTTTGAATCTGAGGGAGTATCTTTTGTATCAATGATCGAATGAAATTCACCAATTTATACTTGGGATTGGAATCATTTTATTCAAATTCTTTCAAATCTCTATTAGTTGCTTGATTTGCTTTTAAACTTTATTTTTTGTTTCTAGTTTTACTTAGCTTTATATCTTTTTCTAAAATAAGAAAAGAATCTAAGAATTAGTAGTTAACTTTTGCCTTTCTGTGAGATCAACCTGAACTTGTCATATCTATGGGTTAGTTTAGTTTTATTATTTAGTGTTAAAACGACATGCACCAAACTATTATTTTCAATGAAGATATGATAAAAGTCTATTATAACACTAAAAATAATAGACTAAGATCCGGGTTTCTTCAACTTATTTCTGCTACTTATTGTTTATTCTTTTTTTAATCAGACTATATCGAATCAAATCAAATCTATTCTAAAATAAAAATAATTTAAAAAATAAATAATTTTGAAATCATAATAATAAAAATAAAATTAATAAAAATATTAATTATTGTTATATTATTTTTTACTCCCTCCGTCCCAGAGTATTTGTCCACTTTCTTTTTTACACACCATCCAATGCACTTCTTTAATCTATTTTATCTTGTAATTTGTATATTAAAAAATTATAGAAATTATATATTAATAATCTATATGTTAAGACAAATCAAACAAGATCACACATGACTATATTTAGGCTTACACATTGAGAGAATTTGATGAGTCAAAGTGCTTAGATGAACAGTTCCAAAAGTTAAAAGTGGACGAGTATAGTGGGACGGATGTAGTAATAATAATAATGATGAATAATAATAAAAATAATAAAAATTTATTATCATGGTACTTAATAATAATAGTACTAGTAATTGATAATAGCAATAACTAAAATAAAAATTATAATTACAATAATAATCGTAATTAATATTATTCTCATTATTAATTATTAATAAGAAAAATAATTATAAATAATAATAAAAATAATTATAAATGATAATAATTAATAATAATTTATTGCCATCTTACTTAAATATAACAGTAATAGTAATTAACAATAATGATTAAAATGATAATAGTCATTATTGTTATTAAGTAATAATAATTAATAATAATGATAATGACAATTAATAATATTTATTTGTAAGTATAATAATAACAATAGTTATTGTTAATAATAACTATATAATTTGAAAATAATTATTATTAATTTAATTATAATTAACAATGATAACAATCACAATTAATAATAACAGGTAATATTCATAATAATAATATATTATAATAAAAATAATTACAATTATTAAAATAAAAGTTATAATAATAATATTATTATTAATTAATAATTACAATTATAATGATTAATAATAAAATTATTATAGTTTTAACAATAATTAATAATAAATTACTCCCTCCGTCTCAAATTATAATGCACGTTCACTATTCACAGGGTCAAACTTCATTCACTTTCTTTCTCTATTTTCATTAGCAATTTGATAAAATAAAATACTATTGTCACTACTAGTTTTGTAGATCTTTTGATGTAGTATTTTAATATGTAATTTTTATTTTTTAACTCTATACCATTTGTCGTATAAAATGATTTGAAAATAATTTCAGTCAAACATCGTAAACCGGTACAGGCGTTATAAAATGGGACGGAGGGAGTATTATTATTATAAATGTTATAAATGTTATTATTACTCTAATTATTTGAACTTGACTTAAATCCATTCAGATCACATCTATTTAGATTAGATCAGATCATATTTATTCAGAACAGATCAGATCCATTTATATCAGCTTTATTTAGATTAGATTAGACTAGCCTTAAAGAATTCAGTTCAGATTAGATTAGATCTGCCGAAGAGAACGAAGCCTAATTTAATTCCACTTAAATAAACAACTTTCACTTTGGTTATGATCAATTATTTAAGTATAATGAATAATAAAATTATAATGTGTAATTTGAATGTAACATATCACCTTGGGGCAGAAGTGAAAATCTAAATTTTAATGCACATGAGTATTTAGTTCGCAGCACACAATTATAACACATCATATTTTGACAGAAGTGAAATGTTATGTATTTAAGGCGAATGTCATGTGAATATCTATTTAAGGATATGTACTAAATGACAATGATTAATTAGACTTGAACAAATTTTACAAATATTACACGTCACTTTGGGAGAAGTGTACTCTAAAGTATTATTCAAGCCAAGCAGAATAAATCAATTTAATTAATATAAAATAAATTTTTTAAAATTAGTTAAATGATTTATAGGCTTATTGTTTTGCAAACCAATTAATATTTAAGGTTTTCACACAACTGAATAATTTATTAACACTAAAAGATTAGGCGGGGACCCAATTAGATTAATATTATTTCAAAAATCACCTATAACAACATAAAATACAAAGATTTCCGAATAAGTAAAATTTTGAATTTTATGATATTTTAAGCATATTCCTTACTTAGTTTGCTATTCTTAGTAAAATAAATTAATAAATAAGGAAAAATAGTTGTGGATGATAATCGTGTGAACGTAGTTGTGGATGAGCTCATGATTTTGATACAGACCGACTTCCCATTTAGGATGTATTGTTATGATGATTAAGGTGAGAATAATACTCGTAGAGGAGATGCGTAAGATTGATGTGTTAACCTCTGCCTAATGACCTCTTTATATATACATCCAAGGGAAAACTCTAATTAGGTCATAAGGATTAGTACATCCATCGAACAATTATCAGTTAAATACGTAGGGTATTTATAAGGTTATGATCAATTATTTAGTTAAATCATAACTCAAGCCACATAATAAAAGCGTGTCCTGCGGTCCACGTGTACTCACCACCTATTCTTTGACAAGTGAAAGCAACATTGCAATCCTTAATGAATGGACAATTTTTTATGGTCCTTATGTCCATACTAACTTTAAGGCCTTAATACATAAAATGATTACATGTAATAAGCCTTGTAAAAAGAAAGCCGTCTAATTATGAGCTAATGAAAAATATGTGAAAATATCTACTCTTCACTTGTGGACTTTATGACCTATTAGCACAACTCTTGCACATGATAACTAAAATCAAATTCAAACCCAAGTATTACTTTTTGTTAGACTAGTGGTATTCTGGACCTGTCTATGAAAAAATCTAACTAATCTCGATTGATCGGGGTTTACCAATAAGGCCGAAAGTTTCCCAATTGGTACTGGGGTTTGAACTCATGACCTCAATGTCACCACAGCTCGGCACTGCCAACTGTACAACCACTGCTTGGTAAACCCAAGTGTTATTCATTACTTTATTGAAGTTTGATTTATTAAAAATTTAAAATTTTTAGAAAGAAGAATGATATTCATTTAAAATATCAAAAAAGATGTTGGGTACAACATAAGATAAAATGGATGGAGTAACAATACATATAAAAAAGTCAGCTCTCATTTTTATTCTAAATACTCCCTATACGATATATGTTTCTTCCGTCTCAAATTAGATTATATTTTTTGCATTACAAAGTAAAATTCTAAGTTTTCGAAATTATTTTAATTAAAAAATAATATAGAAATAAAAAATAAAAACTTACAAATAAAAAATTATGTAAAATTATGTAAAAGATTCTACAAAACAATAGATGACACGAATATTTTTATTTTATGAAACACGGAGTAATTAACAAAAATTCATAAATGAACAAAAGTTGCCCAAAAGAAACAAGAAAAACGTTGTCATCAATGTTGGAAAGAGAGGAGTTTATCCATTAAATTAAAAGGTACAGCAGTAGTTGGCAATTGGTCAAGTTGTGTTCCGTAATGCTGAGCAACGAGAAAATTGTGGAAAGATCGCATTTTTCCCCCCTTCTTCTTCCTCTGTACGACCATCCGCAGAAGCAAACGAACCACTCCATTTGAGATCATTGAAAGCGGTCACAGATTCCTCGCCTTTTTCTCATTCTGTCGGGACCCGTTGAGGAATCGGAACTTGAGGATCCTTTCTTCAATTCATTTTCTGCTGACGGATTGAGAGTTTTTTGTTTTGTTTTTTTAAATCCCAACTAGCCTTCTTCTTCTTCTTCTCATCTGTTTTAGAAGAAGGCTTTCTGGGATTATAAATCTTTCCTTGGCGAAACTTCGATGAAAATGATAAGATGGTGGATTGCATCACTGCAATTGGCGGAGCTTTTTGTAACCTCTGTGGTTCATTTGGTGTACGGCTTTTATATATTCAGCACCGCTGTGGCCGGTGATCTCTCTCTGGGGTTGAGTGATTGGTTCTTCAAGCCCAATCTGGAGAATGGGTTGAAGGCAGATGAGCCAAACAAGATCTCCAGCGTCACAGATTTGCCTCCCATTGTGTTGGTACATGGAATCTTTGGTTTTGGCAAAGGGGTAATATATTTATTCCTTCCTTTTTTGTTTCGTGTTTGTAGGATTGTGATTTTTTTCATTTACCTTATATATATATTATTGATTTGAGTTTTTGTTTTTGGGTGAATCTGGGCTCTTCAATTTGCTGTAGAGATTGGGTGGGTTATCTTATTTTGCAGGAGCAGAGAAGAAAGATGAAAGGGTTCTCGTTCCGGATTTGGGTTCGTTGACTAGTGTTTATGATAGGTGGGTACTATAGAGGCAGAAGTCCTTAAAACTGAGGAATCAATCTGCATTTCCTTAAACATATCCTCAGTTCACCCAAAAACAAAAGAGAGATCAATCTGGATTTTGTTAGGGTATTTAGTTGTGTGTTGTGGGTGCTATTTCCCAACTTTCTGATAGGGTTAAGGTCGCAGGGCACGGGAATTGTTTTACTATTTGAAAGGAGGTCAGGTTGATTATGGGGAAGAGCACAGCAAGGCGTGTGGCCATTCTCAATTCGGAAGAACTTATGAGCAAGGTTGGAGTTTTGAGATATATTGGCTCTTGTGATGCATTCAACTGATTGCTCTATTCCCTTTTTGTTTATTTCATGGCCGCTTTGGATTTCAGGACATTATCCTGAGTGGGATGAGGATCATCCAATTCATCTTGTTGGGCATTCTGCTGGAGCGCAAGTTGCTCGTGTTCTGCAGCAAATGCTCGCTGACAAGGTTTGCCTCTATAGGATCAATTCTTGGCCTACAAGGATGCCCTTTAAACATCATGTTATTCAACTGACTAAGAGTTATTTTAATTTCACGTAGGCATTCAAGGGGCATGGAAACACTTCAGAGAATTGGGTGCTAAGCATAACATCATTATCTGGCGCTTTTAATGGCACAACAAGAACTTACTATGATGGAATGCAGTGAGTATTTGATTGATGTTACTTAATACTACCTTCGTCCCACTCTCTTTGTCCACTTTTGACTTTTGGAACTGTTCATCTAAGCACTTTGATTCATCAAATTCTCTCAATGTGTAAGCCTAAATATAGTCATGTGTGACCTTGTTTGATTTGTCTTAACATATAGATTATTAATATATAATTTCTATAATTTTTTAATATACAAATTACAAGATACGGAGTAAAATGGATTAAAGAAGTGCATTGGATGGTGTGCTAAAAGGTAAGTGGACAAAGAGAGTGGGACGGAGGGAGTATCATTTGTTACCTTGTTGCTATGTGTCTTGCTTTGTGTAACATGGCTTATACTCCCTCCTATATGGTTTTGACTTTTTGCATTCAACCAGGATCGATCTTTGACCTAGAATTAAATAAAAAAAATTGTATTTTGATTAGATAAAATAATATTTTGAAAATGTTTTACAAGAGATCTTATAAAATTATTCTTGTATCAATATCTATTATTAATTTTATTTAATTAATGGTCAAAGTTCATCACATGCTCAAACTTCATTCACTTTTTTTCTCCATTTTCGTTAGTCATTTAATAAAATAATATAGTCATGTTACCTCTTATTTCATAGAACTTTTGGTATAGTTTTTAAATACGTAAATTTTATTTTTTTTATGCTATTCCAATTCTCAAATAATTTGTCTTGAAAATAACTTTCGTCAAACATCGCAAACCGAAACAAGCAATTTAAATTGGGAGGGAGGGAGTACTATACTTCACAGTTCACATTGACATATTAAATAGCATTTTGAAGATAGAACTACTATGTTTGGCTTGTGAAATTTTACCGCGCAAGTAGTCTTGTGAAAACCATTTTACATATTGTCATACAGCTTCATTTGTGAACAGGCCGGAAGATGGGAGATCTTTGAAACACATCTCGCTGCTCCAGCTTTGCCGCATTGGAGTGATAATCTATGATTGGTTTGACATACCATGGCTGAAGGCCTACTACAATTTTGGGTTTGATCATTTCAACATGTCTTGGAAGGAAAGTGGCATTTGGGGTTTCGTCGATTGCCTTTTAGGAAATGCGGGCCCGTTTGCTTCAGGGGACTGGATACTTCCAGACCTTACGATCCAGGGTGCTATCAGACTGAACAGCCACTTGCACACATTTCCCAACGCATACTACTTCAGCTATGCCACACAGCGCACAAAAAAACTCATGGGGTTTACAGTGCCTTCTGGCTTACTTGGAATACATCCTCTACTGTTTATCAGAGTACTCCAGATGTGCATATGGCGACATCCTGCTGATGTCACCCCACCTTACAAAGGTTACAGGTGCGCGTTTGTCATATAAGAGTCCGTGATTGTCCCAAAAAAAAAGAGCCATTTTTTGAATAAAAAAGCTGCTATCTCCGTTCTATTTTAAGTAACCAGTATGACTTTCTTGATATATTTAAAAATGAATGAATGTAGACATCATAAATGCCCATATTCATTCAGCTTATTAATGTAAGACAAAAGTCATAATGGTTAATTAGAAAAGAATGGACATAGTAGTTTTCATGATATATACTGTTTTTATGATATAAAGTGGCAAACAATATAGCTATAATTAATCATTTATAGTAGGTTGTACCTTACTAAATTTTGAAAGCTGTGTGGGATTTGTAATAGCTCTTTCCAAAGCTCCCACTATATTTCCTTTTTAATGAGATCTGTCATAGAGAAGTAGAGAACTTTGGGACTCATGGTCAATCTTTGCCAATATATGAAATGAATTCGGACATTTTTCTTAAACACTTAGCTCCTCGGTGGGTCCTATCTTGGCTGAGTTTTGTGACTGGGCTTAGATTTCCAATGATGCAAATAGCTTATGACATTCCTTTTACTTGTTATATCGTGTACACAGGGATGAGGACTGGTGGGACAATGACGGAGCACTAAACACTATATCCATGACTCACCCACGATTGCCCGTTGAACATCCAAGTCATAATGTTGTTGCGGATTCTGACTGCCAGCCATTGCAACCAGGCATCTGGTATGTGCAAGTGTTCGACTCCCTCCATTCCATATTAATTGTCCTTTATGACTTTCTTGGTACATTGAAAAATGAATGAATGTAGACATAAAGTGTGTCTACATTCATATATGTTTCAATGTACCAAGAAAGTCATAAATGACAGTTAATATGGAATGGAGGGAGTATACGCCATTCGCTCCTTGCACATATTGATTCGATGCAATTATTATGGTTTGTGTACTGATCAGACACACGTTAATAAAATACAGGTATTATAAGATAGTGGAAGGGGATCACATTCTTTTCATTGTGAATCGCGAAAGAGCGGGAGTTCAATTTGATGTGATATACGACAGCATATTTGAGCGCTGCAGGAAGCACGTCTTTAGGAAACTTCCAACCCTCCCTGACCAGGCCAGCCTCTAGGTAGGTAGCTCTGCAAAGCCGAAGAGCAGTACGGTCAATGGAGATATCATGTAGTAGTAATTTGTTGTTGTGTTAGAATTCTGTCTTCTTCTTCTTCTTCTTTCCTCTGCCCTCTTTTGATCGACGAAATATGCTATCCTGACACCAAAGGTGACACCACCCTACTCACAGACCAGCATAGACAATGCATGAAAGGGTAACACCAGAGTATGACACCGTGTGTTTCACAGACATGCATGCATGTCTCTATGAAACACATGGCATGTCATGTCTGTATGTGTGACCCAAATAATGACATCAGAGTTTGACACCATGTGTTTTTAAACTTAGGTATGTGTGTGAAGGTGGTGTCAACTAAGCATTCCCCCTTTGATTGATTCCTTCTCAATTCATAGATAGAGAAGACCCATTAGGTTTGTTGAAGAAAAAAATTTGGAATGTTTGTACGGATGATTCATTGACCGCAGACTACCCGAATGGGCACACACATCGTTTAATGCTCTGTATGTATTGGCTCATTTTGTAACTCATACTTTGGATGTGATAAATAGAATGCTTCCTCAAAAGAACCAAGGGTTGCTGAAATGTTGATTCATCACATGTGCTATTTTTTCTTTTTTATTTAGTGAAATTTGCTGTGTATTAGTACCAAAATTTGACATTTTTCCCCCTTAATATTATGTAGCAAAAAGGCAAAATGGAGAGGGGAGCTGGGGTGGGACTGTGGGAGTTTTGGGGTTAGGAGTGGTTAATTTAGTGCTCAGTGTAAAAAGAATTGCACCCAAAGATGAATGTGAAGCATACCAATTAACTCCATAGTCAAATATGATTTGAGACGAGAATAGGACGGGCGAAATATTTAAAATAGTCAAAAATAGCGAGACAAGTGGAGTGTTATATAAGAAGTCTATCTAAATACGATTAAACCTTTAAGATAAGACCTATGTTTTTATTCTCTAATACTACTCCTTCCGTCCCAAAGTATTCGTTCCGTTTGACTTTTTCATATTAAACTGAAAAATTTTTAATCATCAATTACTCTTAATTTGTATTGCATATTAATATAATGGAATAAATTTTTTAAAGTTCTATATAAGCTTAATATATCAAAATCATTTTTATACTAATATACATTATAGTTTTTACTTAATTAAGACTCAAAGTTCGTTCAGTTTGACTCAAAAAAGTCAAGCTGGACGAATATTCTGGGACGGAAGTAGTATTAATACTTTAAATGAGTATATACTAGCATTTCACAATACTTTTTTTATGATATATATTTTGACCTTTGACATTATAGGTCTTATTTTTATATATAGCACATGTTTTAGTCATAATTAAATAATTCTCTCATGTTATATACGGAGCACTTCCTATGTCCCATAAAAACTTCATTGTTTTATTTCTACAAAATTTTAAAAAAATATTAAAAAAATAAAGCATTGATTGGAAGATATTTAGAGGAAAAGTTGTACCCCACTAATTCTTTTCTTCAAAAAACAATTACTCCTATGTTGTTTGGGGGCAGACAAAAAAGAAAATAATGAATTTTTTTTCCGAAGCGAAAAGAATACATTGATTGCACTTTGCACCCCTAATTTTAGGCGCCTTACATAACGGTAAAGTTTGAAACAAATTTCAATAAAGGATGGGGAAACCAGTCACTCCCGATTCAATTTTAAAGTTAACTTTCTTTGATATAAAAGTCTCATGCACTAAAAAATTAAGCGCATGTTTCTTCATCGCCATAATAATGTTAAGCAATATGTTCTTTTACAATTCCGACCGCAAACACTTTTGGATGGTACAACCCAGTTTAATAAAGTTGAATCCCACGAGAATAAGGTTTAGAGAGAGCGTATGTATGCAAACATTTCCACTTTTTGAAAGTAGGAAAGTTATTTCCAAGAAACCCCCGACTCAAGTAACACAAATAGCAAAATAGCATAACCTCACAGAAGACATAAAATAGCAAAAGCACAGAATACAAAAAAAAAAAAGGCAAAGAACTAATATTAATGAAGGAAACGCACATCAGAAAACACCGAACATAAAAAGCACAAAGCAACAACTGGGAAACTACCACCTAGTACGAAACACCTACCCAACTACTCCAGTCCTAATTTTCCAAATGCTCTTTTGTAAGGTTGTATTCTCGATACGGCCAAAAGTCTTAGATCCTAAATATAAGAATATGCTAAAAATCCTAATTGAAATGTCTGGTAAATCAGAATTCTGAAGAATATGCTGGGGAAAAGAGATGATTTTAAAAGGCTAAAAGGAATTGTTGTTAGCATGTTAATTTATTTTGTACTAGCATTTTACAAAATATCTTTTTCAAAATCTGTTAAACTCCTAGTCAAAACTACTAATACAAATTGACATCTGCTACATGATGCTTGCCAAACACGCCCTAAAACCAAGGCCAGCAAAACTGTGCAGGTCACTCAAGCAAACGAAACTCATTTGAAACAGCTGTTTCATGGTATCACCACAAAGTGGAAAATGAAAAGAGAAAAAAAAATCTTACAAGACAAGATATTATAGCCTCATCAAAACCATCACAGCTACTGAATTTTCCTTGGAAAAACTTAAATAGGTTGGTGACATTTAGAGAAGAAAAATATACCATATAGAAGAAGTTTTTACATGAGTCTTAACTCGTATTCGCCGGCCATAGTGATATATCTCACCCAAGGAAGAGCCTGGTAGCCACTTTTTTCAATGATCTTCAAATATCGAACCTACAGAAAAGGAATCCATAATTATATCAGTTCAACGAGAAAAGATCATAATAGGGTGCGAATTGTGACCATTAATAAAAGGGCAATGCTAGGGGAATCCCACTTCTGAGTTGTGACAGCACTTTTGACACCAAAGGCAAATAGAGACACTCACTGCACAAATAGTTATTGTCTAGTTTACCTTTGGTACCAAAATGTTCCGAAAACTTTTTTCTTGATAAAATTAGCATGGAAGAGACTTGTGAGCACTAGATGCTCCAACTACGGAAGAAATACAGCTCGGGTGTATGGATTGGAAGTTCACCATGTGTGCGTACATTAGATTATATGTATCATTATGATTAAGAAAATGTTATTTTCCGAACCCATACACACAACCTTGCTTCATGGACTTGGATGTAAAAAATATATACGGAGTACTTAGGTGCATATCAAGAGTTTGTTTCAAAGATAAAATGCTGAGAAGGAACTGTAACTATTTGGTATATACTCCACCATTTTAGTACCTCAACTATAATGTATCACAACGATACACCACTTGTTACAAACGTCACATTACATTTTGAAAAGGTGAATTCCAGTCATTTTGTTGAGTTGATAGCGGGAATATACCATAAATGGCACATTAGGTTCCACAAAAGGAAATTTACATAAAATATTGTCATGTAATGACTTATGGCACATCTTTTTCCAATAAACAAAAGACTGTCAAAGTCAATATGTGGCAAAAGGCATTGCTACATGATTGGTTTCATTTAACCTAAGGTGATATATGACTGCATTCCAGCTATCAACTCGGTAAAAATTTGATCATAATTTACTTTGGTATCATAAATATAACATTTGCTTTGATTTCAAGTACCATTTTGATACATTACAAGGTTGAGGGACAAAAATGATACTGTAAAACCAAATTGTAATCGTACCATTGGGCATTTCTCCTTTTAACCAATGATTGGTCTTGACAATAAAGAGTTGACAGAAAACATAGCACCCCACCCCCACACAACCCCCCCCCCTATTTTGCAATTTTTTTGGAGTCTAGCAAAAGAAGGGCTTGCCTGTATTCCTGAAACGGTAAAATATGGTATTTCAAACTTCACTCTAATAGGAGCTTTTCTCTCAGGGGCTGCTTCCTCAGAGGTAATACTAGGAAGGCGAAACTCTGCTCTCAGCATATATTCCTAAAAAAGAAAACAAGGAACTTTCAGATGCATGTTATTTATTGAGCTAAGCAATAGACAGGCCAATATTAACATCGAAGCAACATATCAATAGATGTTCTTACCTTACCACCTGGAAAAGACTTTATTTTCCAAATCAATGCATCCTTTTCAGGAGCATAAGTAGAAGAACCCATGGAAGTGCGGACATTAGGATTAGTAGCATCGATTGGTACAGGTAACTCAATTTCAACATTTGTTGCGGTACTGAAAACAAAACAATTGCATTGTTATAGCACCATGTATTTAATATAGATGCCATCTAGAATGTAGAATATGGTGTTACGAAGCTCTTTATAGGATCTGCGTCCCATACTAGATATAATAAGCATACCTGCGCTCTTTAAATTGGCTCCGTGCTTTCACCATAAATTCTATGCGGCTCCTAGAGTGCCTTTCCACTTGAGCTTCTACCCATAGCAAAGGCTTAACCTGTTTGCGGAAGACCAATACGACCTTTTAACACTGTCGATATTTTTACTACTATTTTAGTAATTTTACTACTCCCTGTGTCCCAATTTGAATTGCATGTTCACTATTCATATGGTCAAACTTTAACCACTTTGTTTACCCATTTTTGTTACTCGTTTGATAAATAGTTTAGTCATATCACCTCTTGTTTTGTAAAACTTTTAAAGTAGTTATTTAATATGTAAAGTTTATTTTTAAATTCCATACCAATTATCAAATAAATTAACTTTAGTCAAATATTATAAACAGCAACATGCAACTTAAATTCGAATGGAGGGAGCTATGTGTAAACACAAATATATCTATGATTGAACAAAGAAGACATAAAAACACAAGGCCTCAAATACCATACCTGAGTACTTAGCCTGTAGGTCATGAGATCAAAAGATCCATCTGGAGGTATGAAAGATATTGTTCGATCATTTTCGAACCGGGCTAGTCTAACACATCTGGACATGAAGTAGAAATCATCAGGAGAATGAATAAAGAAATGAGAAGGGTGGAGAAATAAAAAGAAAAAATCAAAAATTAATGGCTTTTAATAAGATTAGTCACGAAGTTCATTTAAATGTGAAATGTGAAAGATAAAGCTCCACTGGTGTAACATAAAGGTATGGAGGAAACTGTAAAATAAGCTGTCCTACTAGGAACACTACCCAAACTTAAAACGTTTTTTTCACATTTTCTAGGTTAGCATTTGGTGGAATGCTTGTGTCGTTCCTTTTTTTTCCTGTATGTTCAATTCCATTTCCCCTTACTTTCGTGTTTCTCTTCTTATCTCATCTCATGCTTCCCTTTCCACGATCATGTATCATACCTCTTTGAGGAACACCTAAATCGAAGCATGACAATATGTCAACTGACATGAGTTCTAGCTAGTTCTGCTTTAAAATAAAACTATGCTCTTGTCTGAATGATGGATGAAAATGAAGTGGTAATAACCAATGTACTGAATGGAACATGATTTCCTTTCTCCGGCTCTATCTCTAGCCCATTTCCATTATCTGATGATTTCTAGGCCAATAAGATCTCCATCCAGAGCCCTCAACCTTAAATCGCCACAACCAACTCGCCAGTCGCCTCCAGCTTACCCTGGATTTATGAGACCCAGCAACCTCAGGCCAGCCATCCCCGATTTTGGCATTTGGAGCAGCAACCCCTTCCCCTCTGTGAACGTCTTCAGCTTCAGCACCTCCAACCTCCATCCATATCAGACATGAGACTAAGGGAAGAAGGTGACAGGTTTTTTAAGTAAAAATATTAACTTATTCTATTGTTGAGTATTTATTAGGAAAGTTTGTTGCAGAACCAAGACTATTAGCAGAACCTACATCTCTAATTCCCAGAAGACGATGACTATGAGTGTCGAAGAATAGAGAACTAGGTGAATTCCAAAAATATACTCCCTCCGTCCCGCTATATTCGTCCACTTTTGACTTTTGGAACTGTTCATCTAAGCACTTTGACTCATCAAATTCTCTCAATGTGTAAGCCTAAATATAGTCATGCGTGATCTTGTTTGATTTGTCTTAACATATAGATTATTAATATATAATTTCTATAATTTTTTAATATACAAATTACAAGATAAAATGGATTAAAGAAGTGTATTGGATGGTGTGCAAAAATGAAAGTGGACAAATATAGTGGGACAGAGGAAGTATGCATTTTCTTTCTTTCTAGTACTCCCTTTGTCCCAAAATAAGGTTCTCATTTCTAAAAAAGAAACTTTTTTTATTGTAAAAAGTAAAAACAAGATTAGCCTTAGACTCCCTCACTCCCATTTTGTTCTTCCACGACCTTCTCTTCTAGAAATGGCAACGGCAAAGATCCATCTCATCTGACAATGAGGATTCTGGCAGAGTTCAATTGCATCCACGACCCTCACTCCCTGCATCCGTTTGTATGCTTTTATTTGGCAATGAAGCTTGACTCAAAAGGGAAGTGAGGGAGTGAGGGAGAATTGCAGCAGCAAGATTCCTGGAAACTGCAGCGGCGAAGTTCATGGCAATTGTAGCAGCGGAGTTCCTTGCAATTGCAGTGCCGGAAATCCCAGCAATTGCAGCAGCGGTGTTCCAAGCCATTGCATCAGCAGATTCTCAACAATTGCAGTGGAGTTTTTTTATTGCAGAGACAAAGTTCCCGGCAATTGTAGTGGAGCTCCCAATGACTGCAGCAGCGGAGTTCCTGGCTATTATACGGATCAAGCTTTTGCACCTAATGGTGAGGGAGGTAGCAAGGGCATAATTTCAATTTGCAAGAGTGTCCCAATTTGCGACGGGATCTTAACTTGCTCAAGGGCATTATAGTTAAGTTAACAGCTTTCTCAACCTTTCTTAATCTCGGGCAAACAGGGAATATTAATTTGGGATAGATGGAGTATGTTGAAAATTTATGGCTCACAAACATTCTCATTTGCATAATTTTCAACCACACAATGTTTGTATTATTAAACATTTTGCCCAAACAATCAATGAACATTTATTTGGGACAAAGGGAGGATTAAGATTAAATTAATCCAAAGAGTAATTTACATGATTTGTCACTAAGCTTTGTTTGGATGGAGGGTAAGTTTGAAGGTAAGAGAAATGAGAGTGAGGAAGAGTGAGGGTAAAAAAGAGTAATTAAGAGTAAGTGAAGAGTCCTTGTTTGGAAGTTTGATCTTACTCTCTCTTACACTCCATTTTGGAGTTTTAAAACTAGAGAGTAAATAGGTGTAAAGGGGAGTAAGTGATAATCCTCACCCTTGCCCTACAAAAAAATGTCCCATACAAGGATAAAATGAAGCACACTCTTATTTACCCTCCCTTACTCCTTCATAACCACAACAACAACAACCCAGTTGAATCCCACAAGAGTAGGGACTGGGGAGGGTGTGTGTACGTAGACCTTACCCCTACTCCAAAGTAGAGAGGCTGCTTCCAGAGAGACCCCCGACTCCTTCATGAACACGAACCAACTAAAAGCGGGATTTAAACAGTGGTGGTTTTTGGTTCAGGTGGCCAATTGCCTTTTTTGGAGTATTAGGAGAGCCTATTTAACAATCTCACCTATATATATACTGAGGTATGTCATGGTCCTTGATAGAACTTCAGTTAAAGAAAGCATTACACAATAGAACTAAGCTATAAACCTAAATACATACTGATGGAACTTGATGTCATCTAAGTCAATGGCTTTTCCCTTAGTAGACCGCCCCTGAGCCTCCAGTAATACTCTATCATTCAGGCCAAGTTTACACTCTGGCATACCACTGCATGAGTAGAAACAGTAATAATTAATATTTTGGAAGAAAAAAAAACTACTACTTGGTCATATTCCATGATGTGCAGGTTGCTTTTACAATTTCAAACTTGTGATGAGACTTGACTAGAACAGCTATCTCAACTCATTGTTGTTTCGTGATATATTTTGCCCAAGTGGAAAAATCATATGATGATGAGTATGACGGTTTTTGAAATTATCTCAGTATTCCTTCATAAGAAGATAACCATATGGGAATAGGGTGCAATGCTTGTCAATATGCTCTTTTTACTTGATTCTACCGTGTTCAATAATTTCACTCAATTAATTCAGACTACGGTGAATGTCTTTGACACCAACATTTTTTTAGTAAGAGCATGATGGTGATGACAACAAAATCTACTAAAGAAGATTCATGAATACTCAAAACCCAGATCGTGTGCAGTGTATGTTGTTTGTATGCCAAATGCCTACTGCTATGACTCCATGAGTGCTGTTTAGCGTGTGCTTCGCATTTTCAACAAAACAAACAGTCAAAAGGAGTAAAAAGAACACCAATATGAACTATGAGCATCACGGGCATGGTCATACTTATCTTCTCAAATAAAATATAAAGGACACATGAAAACTTATTTCCATATGGCTTTAAACAGAAGAACACAGGGAACTCTTATTCAGCAGAAAAACACACCTCAAATATGTCCTCATCTTTAAGGCACCAACAACATCTGACCGCACTATTTGTCCATTACTATTGACAAGAATGTTAACACTCTCCACAACGTCTAAAAATACCTGGATACATCAAAGATTTGAGTCCAGCAGAGGCTAAAAACTTACTGATGAAGTAAACTAAAGAAGCTTACTTCATTTTTCTTGTAATTTATCCCTTCACTGCGCCAAGATACTGCATTTGTGACTGCCATTGGAGGCCTTTGTGTAACTTCCATCCTATAAGCATCAGTCTTGATAAATTCACTAAGAATTTTGGCTTCAGTAAATTGAGGATATCCAAAGTCCATGATTTCATCAAGTAACTCGTACTGTGGAAAAAAGCAGTCCAACCATATAAAGTCTTTATTAAGATAGGTGGACCACAGGTAGTCCATTATAATCAAATCTTTAAATGGGTATGTAACAAGACTGGATAAATGTATTCACAGCTCATCCTACCACTACAACAAAATTATCTCTCAAAGATTCTTCTTCCAACTCCTCAAAATAATGCTTGAACACCTATATCAAAAAACACAAGAGCATTGGTCAACAAAAAAGGAAGTTAAATTGACCATTCATATATAACTAGATATAATATCCAATCTCCAATAGTAGTTACTTCGACTACACGGTGTAGAAACAGAAGAAGACTAGCAGCGTTGCAGTTCTGCCTTGATGCAATCATAAGGTACACATTGTTGTGCTGGATAAACATATATGTAACACCGCTATCATATGCAACAGGATCTTGAGGATCTCCCTGAAACCAAATCAAACTACAAGTGATAAATTTCGAGGGAGAACACAGATTAATGACAAAATAGAAAGGAATTGGGGAAGAGGCAGAAAGCATATCAACCAAAAGCACATGCAGATCAAAGAAATATTTATTAAGATATATTTTGCCCAAGTGGAAAAATCAACTCATTGTTGTTTCGTGATATATTTTGCCCAAGAACAGTACTTGAAATCATTTAAATGTAGAGCTATTAGGCTCCCATTTTCCTGAATGGTGAATTCAATTAGATCATAAAGTTTTGTTCTTGAACATCAGCACAACCTTCAATTATGTCAATTAAAAGTATTAAAATCAGAAACAAAGCTTAGATACAAAAAACTAATTTGCATTTAATATTAAGAATTTTCTTTGTTGATTATGTGCTTCCTAGTCCAAATGTTTCTGAGAATAGTACAAATGCGTGAGAAGTTCCCCCCAAAAAGTTCTAGACATGAAGGTGGGGCATTACCGCATCAAAAGTACAACAACAACAACAACCCAGTTGAATCCCACTAGAGTAGGGTCTGGGGAGGGTGTGTGTACGACCAACACAAACAACAAAGATAAGAATGAGAACACAAAAGACATATATAGCAAAGATAACAAAAACACATCACCAAAGGGCATTAAGCCTACAAGCAAACAGAGCACACAAGTGGAGAAACAATCACAAAGTCCAAAGCATCTACCCAACTACCCTAGTACTAACTCTTCTCCAGACGCTCCTATCTAAGATCATATCCTCAGTGAGAGCAAGAAGTCTTAGATCTTGACTAATCATCTCCTTCCAATTCCACCGCAGCCTCCGCATCTCAGCCACATGCGATTCACGAATGTGGGTTTTCTTAACTGCCCAGCACTCTGCACCATATAGCATAGCCGGCCTCACTACAGACTGGTAAAACTTTCCTTTCATCCTACTCAAAATCTTCTTATCGCACAGAACCCCTTAAGCCAACCTCTACTTAGCCCAAGCTGCTCGAACACGATGCGCAACATCCCCATCCAACTCCCCATCCACCTGGATAACTGAGCCAAGATACTGAAACTTGTCGACCTTGGGAACTGGGTGATCCACCCGTGTTTCTATCTCTCAGCCACTAAAACGGACATTCCATATACTCATTCTTGGTCCTACTCAATCTGAATCCTTTAGATTCCAAGGAACGACACCAAAGTTCCAACTTGTTGTTTAGTCCCTCACAGGTATCAACGATGAGCACAATATCATCGGAAAAAAGCATGCACCATGGGACTTCCCCTTGAACTCCTAGCGTCAAGACGTCCATCACCAGAGAAAACAAGAAAGGGCTAAGGGCAGATCCCTGATGTAACCCACCTCCACAGAGAAAGGCTCAGAGTCACCCCAATGGTCTTTACCCTAGTCCTTGCCATGTTGTGCATCAGTACATACCTTTGACTGCGTGAATGTATGCGATCGGCACCCCTCTCACCTCAAGACACCTCCACAAGACCTCCCTAGGCACCCTGTCGTACACCTTCTCGAGGTCATTAAACACCATATGAAGATCCTTCTTGCTAGCCCTATATTCCTCCATCAACCTCTGCATGACATGACCTCAGTGGTTGATCGGCCAGGCATGAAACCAAATTGTTTCTCAGAAATGCAAACCCCCTTCCGCAACCTATAATCGATGACACGCTCCCAAACCTTCATGGTGTGGCCCGGGCCACCTCCTCCAGACTAATACGCCGGCAATACCCAAAGACTAATACGCCGGCAATACCCAAAATCCTGATGTGTCTTGGACTGTGCTAGCTCACCTAGTTCTAGCCTCGAATCTCCTCCCGCATTCAGTAAGCCACGGAAATACTCCTCCCACCAATTAGCCACCTTAGTTGGCTCAAACAACACTCTACCATCACTTTCTTTCACACATCTCACATGATCCAAATCACGAGCCCTCCTCTCACGTACCTTAGCCAGCCGGAAAAGTCTCTTATTACTGCCTTGCTCCTTAATTCCTTATAAAGGCATTCAAAATCTGCATTCTTTGCCCTCGTAACCTCTAACTTAGCCTCCTTAAATGTTTGGTTGGAGGGATTGGGGGAAGTAGAGGGGATGGAAATGCATTTCACTTCCTCATTTGGTAAAAGAAACATTGGATGGTCTCTCTCATCCTCCTTCACCCCCTCTAACTTTTGTTCCCTTCAAGATGAGGTTTTTTGGAGGGGGGGCAAGATTTCCTCGCTAAAACTACCATTGGACAGTGCCGTAAAAAAAATTATAAACACACTTGCAGTGAACGTCACTCTTCCAGATAGATCTAGAAGTTCACTATTCCACACAGAGAGCATAATGGCCTCTCCTCTTGAACCAAAATAGCAGGCCATTAAAAAACTCTTCCCACCAGACCAAACAAGAAAGCATTAAAATCATTATCCCCCACCATCCTCTCTTCTCTCCTTAAACACGCACCAAATGTCACACATAATGGGATTATAACCATATGAATTTCCTTTGATAGTGTCCAGTTTTAGTATCTGCCCTAGAATTATTCAAATTTCTCGAGTCTCTTCAGAAAAGTGGATTACTCTTGCGATCTTCACTTGGGCCGCGAATTTTGAAATTTGAACTAAATGCATTACAACTAAGCATTATGATATCAACAACAAAAATTGAGCAGGGAAAGAAACAGTGGAAGAAATATGAAAATAACTACAAAAAAATGAGGGGAAAAAAACCTCTTTCTCGAGCAGCTTGGTGAAGAAACGTTCGGCTTGGGAGGCGGAGACATCGCCGCGATAGTCTCGCCACACGAGTACCCGGCCCTTGATGTCCAAGAGGAACAACGCCGACGCCGCTCCGGCCATTAGCGGCTGCTGAATTCTGAACTAAGGCTGAGATCTTAGATCAAACGGCCCCAGAGGCATAGATTCGCGATCAGATCTGCTGCTCCGGTGTTGGTTTGGCCATTTTAGGAGAGATGACACATGAGTCTGAGCCCCTGAGGAAACTTTACCAGATCTCGGTGCTGCAGGAAATGATTTTTTTAATAATAAATTAAAAAATCATTTTGATTTGATTCAAATACACCCTTTCTCCTTATTTTGATTACAAATCGCACAAAGGGATGATTTTTTTAGAGATTTTTCGTTTCATTTTATTTAAAAATTGAGATATAAAAAAGGATAAAATTTACATATTTAAAAGGTACCTTATAAGTTTTAAAAATGAAAAATGACAAGAATATTTTATTTTATCAAATAATTAATAAAAATGCACAAATAAATACTCCGTAAAGGTTATCGTGATTTTGGAATAGTAAACATTATGATTAATTGTGGGACGAAGGGAGTACGAGATATTTCAAACCGGGAATGTTAAGGGTAGTAGGCATGTTAAGGTTATATTAGAAAAGTCAATACAATTTTTATTACGCAGTAATATGTGTGCCCGATCAAGCCGTGAAGTTAATTAATGGGCGGAGGAAGTATTTTTTAACATTTTATCTATTTGCAAATAACAAAAGTACGTATTGTTTGATTGGATTTATTTTCAATATATTCTTCTGTTCTAAAATAAGGTTCTCATTTTCCATTTCTATTGTCCCAAAATAAAGCTTAAAAAGATATTCTTTTTACGATGTGGAATAAGTAGTTGAAAAAAATTGTGATTAGCCTATAATAGTTTTCATGCCCCACCTCGTAATCAAAAGGCATCAAGTGTCAATACTTTATTAACAGATTGGTCATTGTAAAAACATTTTAAAACTGAACTAAAACTAAATAGAAATGAATAAACTTCGGTCAAGCTCAAAATAAAACAATGTAACATTGTTGTGAAAGTCATACTTATTAACTTGCCATCATGTCATCTTATAGTTCTCCAAAATGAGTCACATAATTCTTACTTCAAATTTGCGTACGTGTAGACAAAAAAATACAACACACTAAACAATCACACTAAATGGTGTAAAAAGCTAGAATTTGGTAATACATCTACAAATAAATACTATGCAACACCTTGTTTACATATTAATCTCTTTGGTCACATATAAATCACACATAATAAATCGGTCGTAAACATACACATATTGTTTACATATTGTGTCATTTCATGCTTACTAGTTTTTCATAACGCATCAATATCTGCAAGATAATTTATCAAGTCACTTGTATTTCACATGCACTTTACGTTCAAAGTATATTTTAGATGAATGGCATCTCCATTTCACTACCTAGGATTTGTAACCATTCCCTAGGAGTCTGGTCTTGGTCAACTTGGTGTCAAGGGATTCAGTGACTCTGCTTTACGGCAGAAAGACAATTGTATACAAACATTCATATTATATTCACATACATTTACATTTTGATGCACACATTCCATATCGACGTATTAAAACAGAATACTCAGATATCATAATTCATAGTCAATTCTTAAGCTTTTAGTTCATTTAAAACTAAGACCAATTACTTTATTCATAAATGTGACTTAAAACCATTTCCTACACGTAATGATCTTTTCTCATCTTGTGCATGCATAAAAATACGATTCTAATTGTTAAAAAAGATCTACGCATGAAGAAAAATGTGTGTATGCTATTTTGGTTGAGTTTTGTAATTAAAATGACATCTAGAATATCGACAATGATTATGGCCTAATTGCATAGATCCGTAGTAGAAGATGACTATGTTATTAACATACCATGTCTGGTTATTCAAATAATCCATGTGATCTATCCTAAATTAAAAGATTTGCCAAGAGTGGGTTTGAATCCACAAAATAGGTTGGTAATTCGAATATAACCCATCAAGTTTTTCAAATAATCTAGTCAATTTTTGCCTAATGAATTTTTATGTTGTCCAGTCGAATTTGAGTTTTACACAGACCCAATGAGACAAACTGATATGGTTAAAAATTTATTATTTCGACTGTTTGGAGTTCCAACCTACCCAGTTCATCCAATTTTTAGTTCTAAATGATAAGAAATAATGTAATTTCTATGAATTGTTTAATTGAATGATTTTAACCAAAATTAGATATCTAAGACTTATGTATTGCATGACAATAAGTGTGGGTGTTAACACCCTCCACTAGAGCATTTTTTTGTTATATTATAATTATATATGACAATGATATCTTAGAGAGATATAATAATGTTGTTAAATAAACTATTAAGATCGACTACCCAGAACAACACTACGTCTGACCTAAAATGATTAAGGGGGCAAGAATCACCCAATAGAATTGTAGGACTAGGTGGACTTAGTATGTCTAATGGAAAGTCGAGTAAAGTTTACGTACGGAAATTTGAAAAGAATTACTATTCTGAAGGGAACATGGATTTCACCCACCTGACAAAGAATTCACAGATTCGAGCGGAGTCTTTGTGTTAATGGGGAAGGTTTAGGACTCCTAATTGTGAATAATATGATTGAACTGGCCTTAGTTTCAAAATAGGTTATGAGCTTATGAATGAGGATAAACGGAAACGCTGTCATTAATGATTATAGAATGAATGATGTGATGGTATTGCATTGAGTTGCATCTTGTTTGCATGATATCATATAATCAATTATGAATTATAGCTTTGCCTCAAATGTTAGATATTCTCACTCAGCTTTATTATTAAACGTCTTGTTTTTTTTCACAAAATGCAGGCAATTTCGATGTTAGATATGAAGTCAATCCCAGGGCAGCAGGACGAAAGAGATGTACAAATGCAGGGTAAATCTCACATTGCAGTAAGACGGACGAGATATAGAGATGTAGGGTGATTGCGTAATTAAATAAGCTAGTATTTTTTAAATAAATGTCTTTTGGGTACAAACTTAAAAGCATTATTTTATTAAATAAGAGTTTAGCTTAATTTCACGCTGATAAGTAATTTGAATTATTTTCAAATGTCCTCACTTTAGCTCAAATGATTTTAAATCATATAGAAAGTTTTGAGTGTGAATACCAAGTCCGTATATGATATAGTCGGTTGTACTAGAAATAAGGTACAATTGGGTAGTACTCATTTTTGTACAAAAAATAAGTGTTCATTTTGAAATAATTTAGTACTCATTCTCAAATAATGTATTACTCATTCATAAATAACGTAATGTGCATTTTCACACATTTGTATAATACAATTATAATAGTCGCTTATGAATAAATAGTGTTCATTCTAAAATTAAATAACATAGTGTTCATTCTTAAATAAAGTCGTGTTCATTCTCAAACAAGATACCATACATTTCAAGCCTCAAATATGCAGTTCTACAAATTCATGTACTTAGGGTTTCTACCCATGTAGGCGACTTCCCCCTTATGTTAAGTCGCCATAGCAACTTTCGCCTTCGCCTTTGAACGACAATGGGTCCATAGATGACCCGACGAGACAACTAGAGGAGCGCCGACAACGAACTAGCATCCCTTCATATGCGCCGGCGTCCTCTCCAGGCAGCAACGGTTGGTGAGGCTACGTTTGTTCTTCCTGCGGCGTCAATTCCAGTTCCATGTCCTCGACAATTTTTGTTCCTTAAACAGTCGATTGTATCAGAAATCTGCTACAATCGGTTGTACAATACAATCTGCAGTGGATAGCAACATAGTAGCATTCTGGCTCATTTTGTCATACAATTTCACTCATAAGGTCTGTTTGGTTGGAAGGAGATATTCTCACAAAAATTTATTTTTGAGGAGAAAAAAATTCAAGAAAAAAAATTCCATTTTATTTTCTACCGTTTAGTAGGACGAAAAATATGATCCCAAAAATCACTTTTTGTTAAAAATTGAATTTTTTTAAATGGTCATTTGAAATAGTTTTAAAATGTTTTAGCAACATAAGGGCAGATGACGCAGTGCAGCATGGATGGGGTGGGGGCGGGTGACAAAAAACTATCGCAAACAACGACGAGGTTCAAACCGTTGCAAAAATAAAACTCGTGACATTAAAATTGCAACAGATGAGTTCTGTCGCAATTTAAAGATTCGCAACAGAAAATACATTTTTGCGGCAGAAAAATTCCGTCGCAGAGGAGACAAATTCGTGTAGTGTACTATTAAAGGGTATGACTAATTTATGCAACGTGTTTGCTTAATGATGTTACCATCATTTATTTATTTCAATATCACCATCAATGTGTGATAAATAATAATGATACAAATAGAAGTGTGTGTACATATATAATAAAATAAAAATAGTATTGTTGTTGTTATTATTAGTAGTGTTGTTTTTATTATTTTATCAAGCAGTAAAAAGACTAAACAACTAAAAGTAAAACATGAAAAATATCAAAATATGAGCTTCACATTTTTATTCCACAAATAATAGTTACAATGTGAATAATGTCAACATATAATACTAAAAAATACCATGTAATATCAGTGAACAATGTCAAATTGTCACATAACAATAATCATATTTTGAGATTAAAAATTGAATTTTTATTTTGATATTTTTTATATATTTTATTCTGGAGTTATTTTTCATTGCATTTATAAGGCAATTGGGGTGGAATTTCATAATACAATTTACATATTTCAAATTGGGATGAAATTTTAAAATACAATTTGCATATTTCAAAATTATGTTTGGCCATAGGTAGTTACCTTTTTAGTGGTTGTTACCTTTTTCACTTTGTAGTCACTTTTTCAATAGTTTTGTCACACATGAGATCTTCTAGTTTTAAGATTGGAGAATGCTAAAAAGGCATCACTTGTGCCTCCAAGCATGCCACCCATTAAATTTAATTTTTTTTTCAATTTTCTTTTTTGTCTTTTCGTCTCCCACCTTCTTCCTCAAAATTCCCAACCCGCCTTCTTCCCCAAAATTCCCAACCCACCTTCTTCCCCAAAATTCCCAAATCTCCCTTCTCCAGCTTCAACCTCCACAAGCAATAGATTTCGAACAACTCCAATTGCACCTCCTTCTTCTCCATCGAGAGCATAGCAGCGCCGGCAACCCTACCCCTCGCCAGTCCACCCCTCCAGCTCCAGCGCCGGCAGGCCCAGCCCTTTAGCTCCAGCGCCGGCAGCCTCACCCCTCCGAACAGGTACTGAGCCGGCACTCAAATTAATCATTAATGGAATTGTCTGTAAAAGATGAGATACTAAAGAATTGCAAAGAACAATATACTAGTATTGTAAATTTTACACCCCACCATAACTAGCCACTTTTATGAGAGGATGGTGAAGTCATATTTTTGAGAGTATTTGAACTTCATATATGATTATTGTCTGTGAAAAAGAATTGCTTGTTATTTTTGCTTACTTTGTGAATTGTAATGCACAGATGGTTAAGTTCTGTTATTTTAACTTCATATAACATTATTGTCTGTGAAACAGGTCTACTTGTTATTTTTGCTTGCTTTCTTTGAATTATATGTCATAGACGATTAACTTCAATTTATTGAAATTCATATATGATTATTGTTTGTGTAGATATTTAACTTGTGTTAAAGAAGTAGTAAAAAGAATACCCCCTACTTCGCACGGTTAAGGGTATGGGTGCAAACACTTTGGAGAAGGAATGGGAAAGACCAATATTCCAGTTCTGAACACTTTGGTTAAGGTTGGCTTACCATTAAGTCCAGACTGCAGTTCTGAACACATGGCTGATTTCTGATGTCAATTTGCTGCTAGGTTATGGCGTGGAAGGAAACCAACCAATATTTGGCTTTTTTACCTTACAATTTTAGGGATCTTAAATTTTTGTGAAACTCTTTGTAATGGTTTTTGTGCTTTGTAATGTATTTTTTGGGGAAACACTTGTTAATGAACAATCTGTTACTGTGTTTTATGAATAACCGTCTATTTTACCCATTACACAGAGATTTAATGTATGTGACGACAGAGTTACATAACGTTATGCACATACACCATCTTCAGAATCTTATCACATATGTGAGGGTCTTGTAAAGGTAAAAAGAAAGTTAAAACGCATACATTAGATTTCATGGTGCTCACATGGAATAACTGTCTATGTCACACACTTCACAGAGAATTAATGTATGTAAAGACAGAGTTACATCAGGTTTACATCAGTTTATGTGCAAAGAAAGTTATCATATCTGTTACATACTTTACACAAAAAATCAAAAAGCAAAAAGCTATGTGATTTATAGTTCCCATGCTCATTCCAAAAAAATGAGAGCAAAGTTCTAGATTTGATGCAAAAAAAGTTCTAGATTTCGTAAAACTCAAGTCATGTTATGCACTTCAGATTTTTTTTGATTTTTTTTGTAATGGGGCTTTTATCATCATGAATTTCTACTTGATAATGTACATTCTGTTACTGTGTGTGATGAATGACACACCTTAGTTTATGACTGAATTACAGATTTACTTTC
>OOIL02000559.1:2946387-2960788 GCA_900332095.2 Cuscuta campestris
TGTGACAAGGATAAACCCTAGGTTCACAGAACTTTAATCTCTGTAACACCAAAACAAAACAATTTTTTCTACTACTTCAAATGAATATACAATGGGATCTAAATATCAACACTTACAACTGGGCTGCAACTCATATAAAACCAGGTCTTCTTCTTCACCACCAAAATCATGTGGTTGATCATTCTCAACATGTGTAACAATACATGTTTGTAAATCCATAATCACCAAATACCCTATGTACTCCACAAAAATTCAAAAAATGTATAACACAAAAATTGTAACAATTCAAGAAAAGCAGTAAAAGTGATAAGAACACGGAGAAGGGTTGGTCAGGGAAGGCCGGTGACGGAGCAAGGGTGGGGGAGGGGAAGCAATGGATTGAGGGGGGTACCTGAGGGTGGGTGCGGCGGTGGTGGTGGCTGGTCGGCCGCGAAGGAAGAGGCTGGGTCGCCACTCCAATTTGCAATTTGTGTGTCCGATCGATGAAGAATCGATCTGATCTGCAATTTGCAATTTTCAATTTATGGATATCTGAATTTGATATGAAGAGGAAGATAAGAAAAAAAAGATATTACCTTCCTTGTATGAAGGAGAACGCGGAAGGGAGAGGAGGTCGTGCGCGGCTGACTGGCGTAGAAGAGCAGAGCCGGAGGGAGGAATGAAAAAAAAGAAAAAGTAAAAAAACATCTTAAATAGGGAGGCAGCAATGGAGGCAGGGGTGGGTGCACTGTAGCACGGTCCTTTAAGATTACGGCATTCATATTTTCACCTTAATTTTAATTACTTTTCCCATCCCATACAATTTTTCGAAGATAAAAAAAGTGCGCTTAAAAATATAGTATAATTTTGATATGATTTTCTAATTTTATCCTTATTTTTATGATAAAATAAGTATGATGTGTAAGATAGATGAACTATAATTAAAAATAATATTAAATTTAGAGTAAATTATATAAAAGGTCCCCAGTTATAGGTCGTTTTACATATTTAGTCCCTACATATCAAATATTACTAATTTAGTTCTCAATTATTATATTTATTTCCACGAATGGTCCTTTGTTAACATTTCCGTTAAGAACGTGGATAAAATTGTATATTCATACTTCTCTCTCTCCTCAATTAAGCTTTCTTCATCTTCTCATACTCTTTCCCAAACTCGTCGCTGAGTTTGAAGCTCTTAAACCCAAAATTTAAATGATCGTTCTTCCAGTTAGACAAACAATTGAGAGAAGAGTGATGATTTTAGTTTAGGGTTCAAAGCTAGAAACTTAGCGACGGGTTTGAGAAAGGAGTACAAGGGAGGAGAAAGCTTAATTGAGGAGAGAAAGGAGTGTGAATTTATAATTTTATCCACGTTTTAATGAAAATGTTAACAAAGGACCATTCGTAGAAATAAATATAATAATTGGGGACCAAATTAGTAATATTTGATATGTAGGAACTAAATATGTAAAACGACCTATAACTGGGAATCTTTTATGGAATTTACTCTTAAATTTATACTCCATATATTTTTAGGGCACAATTTTTACCAGTTGGGGAAGTAGAATCTAGACACTAAAATCTAGATTTCCGGCCATCAAAATTAAGACCATGTTTTCTTCACCTAATCTGAATAGTTTTGATCTAATTGGAATAAGTTTCAATCTAAATGTAGTTATATTTAAAACTATTTCTGATCTGATGTGAGAAAAAGTAATACTTCCTAAGTAATAGGAATAAGTTAAGAGAATATGACCTAAAAGTCGAAGAAATACCTGACCTAAAAAAGCAAAAATACTGTACTGTTCCATAAAATCCCCACAGACAGAATTGACACTATTTTTGCATTTAAAAATGAATGCTTTTTAATCCATTGACAAAATAAGCAAAGACCTGAAAGCCAAGAATCAGTGAAATTTATTCGAACACAAATATAGGTTTGCTATTCAAAAAGTAATAAACGAAGAGAAACACAAATATAGACATTTGCGACTGAAAAACAATACAGAATAGAGCCATTTTTTATTCCCTTCACAAAACAAGAAATCAAAACAAAAAACAAAAAAAATAACCACTCCACTACAATATGCATGAGCTAGCAAGTTTATCAAGACACACTAGTACATTGGCAAAGTACACCTCTTCTTCTACCATCATAACACCACCCACTGTCCTCTGAAACAATGAATTTCTATGTATAGTAAAACTTTACACTAAGGAGAAAAAGACTGATGCTGAGGAAGCAATCCAGAGTGATAGACATTAAGGTGGTATGTCGCGTTCGACATTAATTCTCTCAACTCAGGATGTTGGATGAACAGTGCACGGTCTGCCCCTTCAAGGGCAGTCCGGACCCGTGCTTGGTCCAAAGCATCGTTATTGCTAGCGTGCGAAGCAAGGTAACAGAGGAGGACAAACCCGTGGAACTGGGAGCGTTCATTCCCTCTCAGAAGTCTCATGAGAGGGGGGACTGCGTTGAATTCCACAATCGTCTTCGAATGCGCCGCGTGTAGAAAGTTGTTATTGCACGCAAACTTGCCAAGTGAATTTGCAGCCTCTGCGGCGACATCAAGATTCCTGTTACTTAGTTGCTCAACTAGAGGGCCAATTACCCGCGTCTCTCTTGCAGGAAATGTTCTGGCAAGACAGCCAATTGACCGGATTGCTGAGACTTGCATTTTTGGACTGTTTGATTGCTTGATCACCTGCAGTAGCTGGTCTACAACAGCCTTTGCAGCAGGGGAATTCGTCCTGAAAGCGGCCCTTCTAAGGTCGGCATCTAATTCTGCAGCAGCAGTTATTTCCATTATTGTCATCAGGCAGTTTAGTTGCAATTCCCCTTGCTCTGTTTCAACCAGCTTGGCTAAACATAGTAGCCCTCTAGTTTCGGTTATCCTTCTGCTGTTTGAGATGCTCCCCTTTGCGAGCATCCACAGTGCCTCTGCACAGCTGACCTTCAACTTCAGTTTCACTTCCTGTTTCTCGTTTTCCCTCTCTTTCCTGTGATTCCCACCCCGGCTACTACCCTCTGAAAAGTGCCTAGACAGTGGTGATCCCAGGGTGTGCTTATAGCTGTAGGATCCTGATGATTTCTTCTCCATTTCCTTGTTAATTTGCACAATGGAGTGGATGCTTTGCTTGCCAACTTTCAATTTCAAATCATCCATGAGGATATCATATGCCAACAAAGTCACCAGTGGTCTGATCACATTCTCCCTGGCAAACTCTTCCTGAGCAAGTGGGCTATATTCTGCCATCCTCGCGACTAAATTCGCCACCCAGATTTGAACCCTCATAGGGGAATCTCCCAACACTTGAACTATAATTGGAATCCCCATCTGATCAATAATGGCCCGAACCCTTTCTTCATCGTTTGCAATGTTAAACAGCGCAATCGAAGCAGCCACTTGAGCTTCTGGAGATGAACTGTCCTTTAAGAGCTTCAACAAAGGTGAAATTCCACCTTCTTCTACAATTATTTTCTTGTTTCTATCATTATCTTTAGCCAACGAAGATAATTCATTAGCGGCTTCGATCCTATCATTCAATTGACCCAAATGCAAAGAAGAAATGTAAGACCAAACCCAAGACACAATCGGGTCGTTGCTGGCAATTGGGGGAAGGGACAAAACAATACCTCCACCGCCGCCGTCACAGTCGAATATGGTAAGCAGCCACTTCATATCGGCAACAGAAGACTCCAGGAGGCTGAGAACTTTCCGGAAATCCGCGGCGGACACGATGGTGACAACACGGCGGAGGACGTTTCGCCGCTTACACTTCCGGACTAGGGTTAGTGCCCGGTCCAGATTTTTCGAAACCTCCGTGACAATCCTCCGGATCGGCTTCTCATAGACGGGGCCAGATATGGAGGTACAGAGACGGGCGACGGAGCGTAGCATCTGGGAGAGACGATCGACTTGTTTGCCGATCTCGAAGCACTCCAATTTGAAGGCGTCTGCCTCCTTGACCGAGTCCTTGATTTGTTCGGACAGAAGTATCGGAAATGTCAGTACCTCAATCCGTTTCTCTTCTGCGGCCGCCGGCGGAGGCGCCGACGCAGCCATCTCCGGCGATCTGTCGATTGGAAATGGAGGGAATACGGGGAGTGCAGAGTCAGAGATAGAGTCAAAAAGATTAATAATAAGAGTGGGGTTGAAATCATTTTTTTAAGACAAAAAGTACAGCGCAGCATACCCCAGAAGAGAAAAAGACTCATGGTTTCTAAGTTTTCTTCTGTTTGATGATTATGATTTTTTGTTTTTCGTATTTTTGTTTTTTTGTCATGAATACAATAGATTTGTTTGGGAAGAGCGTTTTTTATTAGCACTAGCGTTTTTGGATAAAATTTTAATGGTGTAAATTAATCCCGAAAACGTTAACTGTAAAGGCTATCGTTGGATAGCTTTTTCAAAACGCTAACACTAATAACTAACGCCGATGCCAAACGGGACCAATGATGATTCAGGCCCCGTTCCACATCATTGTCAGAGGTTAGCGTTAGGCCCCGTTCCGTTCAACTTATTTTTTCTTATTTTTTTTTATTTTTTCTTATTCTTATTCAAATCAGATCGGAAAATGCAAGAGTCACAAACATATAGTTCACAAACTTTCTTTTTCTGAATTTTAAACTAAACCATCTTTTATGATTTCAGTGCATTTTATTTCTAGGAAAGTGTTAAAAAGGTAAGTTTGTGAATTTTGTGAACTATTTGTTTGTGACTCTAGCATTACTCAATCAGATCAGACCAGACCAGATCAGATCAGATCTCATCAGATCAGATCAGATCCCATCAGATCAGATCATATCAGATTCCATCAAGAATTATTATTATTATTATTATTATTATTATTATTATTATTATTATTATTATTCTTGTTTTTGTTATGATTATTATTACTATTATCATTATCATTATTATTATTCTTAAAAATTAAAAAGAATAAACTTTAGAAATAAGTTAAATAGAAAACTGAGAAAATAATTCTAAATTATTAGACGTCGGAAAAATTATTTTTAAAATACATTGACAATGTCAATCTCATTCTACTTTTAAAATATATTTTTATTACTACTAGTAATATGAGTTTCTAAAGTTTTGATCTTTTATAAGGATGAAATATTTTAATAAAAACACTATCTCTTCTATATATTGATTATCTAAATTTAATTACTTTTTAATGTATCTATAAATTAAATATTTATTCTAATGTATATATGAAGTAATTATTAAAATATTAAATTAATGTTCTACTTTCACAAAAAATAATCATAAAATAAAAAATATTATTACATTATAACACGAATGATTATTATAATATATGAATTAACTAATTTTATTTTATTATAAAATAATCATAAAATAAAAAATATTGATTATATTATAATATGAATTATCATTACAATTTTCAAACGTTATTATAAAGTCAAATCAAATTATTGATTTGAATTTTAAATCAAATCATAATTAATCAGATCGGATCAGATCAGACCGGATCAGACCAGATCCAATCAGATCAGATCAGATCCAATCAGATCAGATTAGATCCAATCTGATCAGAACTTATTAAAATCAGATTAGAAAAAATAAGTTGAACGGAATAGAGCCTTAGTGTCTTGAAAATATTATTTGACAGTAGCCTTTAACATTAGTATTTTGAAAAATTAATCTATATCATTAAAATATTATCCAAAACACTAATGTTAATCGAAAACATTATTTCAAAACAAGGTCTAAGTTAACTAATCTTAACACACTTGAAATTAATCATTTAAACGAAATAATCCAAAATTGAAATGATTTGAAAATTGAATGTATGATCTATTATTATTATTATTATTATTATTATTATTATTATTATTATTATTATTATTATTATTATTATTATCCTTGTAATGTATTTTTTGCAATTTATATTTTCTCTAAAATACTTTTAACCAATTATAGAAAAAGTGGCAAGAAAATAGACAACAAGTTGCGCCATCACCCTGATTTTTAAATAACAAATCTGATCCCACTTAAAATAAAATTATGAGTCTTAAAAGTCGAGAAAATAATGTAACCGAAAATTAAGATGACACAAACTAAATTTTAATTTACAATTTGAGTTATTCTCCAATTAGATAAAAAAAATTGACCCAGATCAAATTAAGTTCAACCAAATGAAACTCAAACTAGATCAAATTAAATCCAACTCGAATCAAATTTGAACCAAATCATATATGAGTCATAGATAATGAATTAGGCCTTGTTTGGAAACAACGTTTTTGATTAGCATTAGCTGTTTGGATAAAATTTTAATGATATAGATTAATTCTAAAAACGTTAACGCTAAAAGTTATCGTCAGGTCGCCTTTTCAAAATGCTAACGATAATCTTTAATGTTAATGCCAAACATGGCCTTAATCATATGCCACTCGATGAACTTTAATCCACCCGAATATGAGAGTGAGTTGTGGATGTATAAAGATTATAAATTATTATCAATTGTGACAACGAAAGAGAATAGTTCAATTCCTTCATTGGATGATGGAAAATGTATATTAATATGATTTAGAAGACCATTGAAATCTCTATTCTTAGGGTATGATAGTGAACTATAGGCACATATGGGGAACCTCTCTTTATCTAATTGAGTGCCTACCTTGATTATCACTTCAACGGATCTAGATCTCAATACTGTATTGGGTTAGCCCGAACAAAATCATATGGATCCAAATCTTTAACCAGTCATACGAGCTTTGACGATGTGGGCTTGACTAATAATAATAATAATAATAATAATAACAACAACAACAACAACAACAACAACAACAACAACAACAACAATAACAAAAAACAACAATTATCTTTATTATCATAAACAACATCATAGTTTTTAAAACTAGACCAATCATCCAATAGAATTGATTGAGCCAGTTTTTTTATAAAATTTGGCCAAAAATCTAAGGTCTCTAACATGATTTTAGACTTTAAAAATGGTTGGTAGGTACCCTCTATTTTGTAATAACGATTGCCGCGTATCTCTAGTATTAAAATAATAGTATGAGGTACCCTAAAACATTCGAAAACTTATTCGAGGTAATTTTCTATCCAACCCTCCATTTGTTACTCATTCCTCCGTCATTTCTACACCACTACCACCACACTACCACACTCACCATATTATCACATTATAACTGCCACACTGTCACCGCCACATTATCATCTGTCGTCGCTGGCAACTAGAGTGTCGTCGTGGATCACCGACGATTGACAGATCACACTCATATATTACACTGTTATCACTTTTTCAGCCAACACGTGCTTTTACATCGCACTGCTATTATACTCATATTTTGGTCTTAAATGATTAAGAATTTATATACCTTTTTACTACTATTCATGGAGATTTCTTTTTAGGGAATGGATAGGACGTATGAACCATCAATTTTGCGAACGGAGTATCGAATGTGCTTCAAAAAATGTAGTGGCACCAGAATATTTTAAAAACTTACATATTTAAAAACAACGTTAAAAGTTTTACAAAATAAGAGATGACTAGAATATTTTATCAAATCAAATAATCAATGAAAACGTTAAAATAAACAAAAAATATTGTTGTTTTTGGATAGCAATAGTTGTTCACAATAAAATTAACCGTTCCAAAAAATATGCAAACTTTTATTCTGAAACTAAAAGTTGTTCACAATAAAATGAAAATAGCTAGGAGTATACCAAATATGTACTCCAAATGTACCCCAAGTGGTTGAACACCACACTCTTGAATGCAAAAAAAATAAATTAACAAATAAATAAAAAGAGTAAATTCTATAATTGGTCTTTTATGACATGGGGGTTTCCCTATTTAGTCCTTCATTATCAAATATTATCCCAGTGGTCCTTCTTTTATGGGTATCTTTCCAAAAATAGTCTTTTTTTATCTTCTATCATGTTGGTGTTAAATTGAAGGCTAAAAATGTAATTCCACAATGATAATATATCTTTTTTGTCATACACAATTCCAAAGGTTGTTCTGTTTGCGTCGTTTGTGAATTACATTCGCTTTCTACTACAACCATAGTCTACAAATGTGATTTTTCGTCAGAATCCTAGCCCACAATCATATTCATTATTTTTGTGTTATCCGCTAAACCAATATTAGAACATGTCACTAGACATAATGTTGGAGTCAAATTATACTTTTAGCCTTTAAATTAACACCAACACGACAGTAGGGGTGGACACGGTACGGTTCCGGGACGGTTCCGGTTCCGGAACCGCCGGTTCCGGTACCGCCACCCCTTGGTACCGGTACCGTGACCGGACCGGCCGGTACCGGTTCCGGTACCCGGACCGGCGGTTCCGGTACCGGACCCGCCACCCCCAATTTTTTTTTTTTTTGCTTTTTTATTGAATTTTGTGAAAAAAGGAGTAAAAAGGAGATGGAGAAGGCTGAAAAAGGAGATGGAGAAGGCTGAAAAAGGAGATGGAGAAGGAGATGAAAAAGGCACATGTACCGGAGATGGAGAGCAGAAGGCTGTACCGGAGATGGAGATGGAGAGCAAAAAGGAGCAAAAAAAGAAAAAAAAATTAACCGGTACCGGAACCGGTACCGGTACCGGCGGTGCCGGTAACGAATTTCGGGCACCGGAACCGAGACCGGTTGTGGCGGTACCGGTGCCGGTTCTCGGAACCGTTTCGACCGGCACGCGTTACGGTGCTCGGTACCGGCGGTACCGTTTCCGGTGACGGTACCGAACCGGTACCGTGTCCAGCCCTACACGGCAGAAGATAAAAAAAAGGACCATTTGTGGAAAGATACTTTTAAAAAAAGGACAACGGGGGTAATATTTGATAATAGAGGACTAAATATGAAAACTCCTGTGTTATAAAAGATCAATTATGGAATTTACTCAAATAAAAATGTAGATAAAAAGTGGATGGGTACATTTGAGTTACACCTAGCATCCTAACCGTTTCACCAAAATCTGACCAACCACATGCACCACGTGGCGCGACCTTGTTGAGTGGCGAAAAAAATCAGATTTACCATATTAAAATGCCTTAAACAAATGGCAGCCAGAAAAACACGGACGGAGTAGAAGAACTGACGCATTCAATGACGATGGGTTCTCCTGGTTTCCAATGACCACAACAACTGACGTACTCAATGACAATGGCGACCTTGGTTTCACATTCACTTGGGAAGAATTGTGATAAAGTAAAGAAAATTCTAATCCGTTCCTATATATTTGTCACACTTGTATTTCTAAGGTAAAATATTAATTTTTTTCAATTCATTTTATTTACATATTAGTATAGAAATAAAAAATAAAATTTACATATAAAAAAATTAAATGAAAAGTTCTTCGAAATAAGAGGTGTCATGAATATTTTATTTTATCAAATAACCAATGAAAACGTAGAAATAAACAAAAGTTCCCGCGACTGTTGAAAAAGCAAGCGTGTCAAATATTTTGGGACGGATAAATGGTCCAACTAAGTGATTTTTCATATTTAGTCCTTTATTTTTAAATATTTCATAAATGGTTTTCAATTTTGAAAAACTATTTCATAAATAGTCCGATCCTTTAGTCCAAATATGAGAAAATATTTTTTCTACAAATAGTTTATGAAAGACTAATTATGAAACAGTTTTAAAAAAGTGAGGACCATTTTTGAAATATCTAAGAATTGAAGACTAAGTTTGGAAAGACGCTTGTAATTAAGGACCATTTGTGGAATATACTCAAAAGTATACTATGGAATATTAGAAATGTCAGATTTCATATGATTATTTTATTTTATCTCTTTATATTTTCTTGTGTGTGGGTCCTCATCTTTTTAATCAAAATACAGCCTATTTATTTTATCTATTTATTTTTTAATTACATGACAAAACAAAAAACACATCTAATTTGTTTGGTTCAAAACAAAAAAAATAGTTGGTTCAAGTTTTTAAATTTTAATTTTTACCCTTCAACAATATTTCTTCAAATTCAATTTTTGTTTATTTGTTTGGTTCAAAACAAATGGGTTTAAATTTGGTTCAATTATTTTTATTTTGTTACCATTTGATTCAATGGTATTGTTGTATCCACTCTCATTTTTACTAAATGTACTTCAATTATGTTAAAATGACATTATTTGCCTTGAAAAATTGGCTTGCACCTATATTCTATTTTTTCGTGTTTTTCTAAGGACAAAATTGTTTACCTCACACAAAAGAAGTGAATTAATTAGCTAAAGACCTGGTTTGGAAAATAACTTTTCTGATAGCTTTTGGCATCTTTGACTGACTTTGGTTTTTTTGACTAATTGAACAACCAAAATCTTTGTTTGGCTAATGACTTTTTCATTTGGCATTTTGATCCGAAAAGCCAAAATCTGAAAAGCTAAGAGGAATAGCATTTGTTAAGAAAATTATTGTTTTTAAATCATTTTTCTTGGAAGTTATTCAATAATATATGTAAAGAATAAAAATAAAAGTTAAAAAAATCAAAACTAAAATAAATTAAAATTTAAAAATTAAAATTTTCAAAAAAAATGAGATGAGAAAATAAGAAAGTAAAAATCATTAAAAAGTTGTATATTAATAATTTATTATGAATTAAATGAAAATAAAATTTAATGCTCCATATAGTAAAGATTTAATTCTTTACATGTAAAAAATGAAAAATAAATATCGTGTGAATGTGTTTATATATATATATATATATATATATATATATATATATATATATATATATATATATGAACAAATATTTTCAAACAACTAATTTTACTAAACATTTTTAATGATCAGTCAATTCATCATGCTGGTCAAACTAGTTAAACTAAAAGGTCATTTATAACAGCTAGTACGAACTACCAACAACCATCAGCCGACATCGAACATCCAAACAAAGCCAAAATAAGAGTGGATATAACAACACACTTGGTTCAATTAGGATTCATATTCATGTTTTTCACCGTTTCATTGGTATATTCTACCCAAAAAAAGATCATTCGACTTACATGCTTTAATTAAAAAAAATTAAAAAAAAGTCGTACATTGAACCCCACAAATAAATGTGCATTGAACAAAAATAAAAAAACAAAAGGTCATTTGAACCGAATAAGCCAAAAAAAAAAATCTTGATTGCATTGTTGCCTAATACGGAGTAAGAACATTTTTTGTATGGCGCATGTGATGTCAACTTATTTTTATTGAAATCAGATCTGATAAAAAATAACTTTAAATATTACTATATCACTTCCTTTTCAACATGATTAAGAGAAGATGCATGTAAATTGTGATCAACTGATAACTGAAGTTGGGATTAGTGCTCACAGCGCGGTTTGAGAGGTGCTCTCACACTGCCGCTAGTGAGACTTGTTGGAATAATGGAATAATAATATTGCTCCTTGAATTATGAAGTACATGATAGAGTATATATATAGGAGAGACTCCTAACACAACTAGGAATAGAGAATGGAAACTAACTAACATACAACATCTACCACAAATAGGATTAGGAAGCTGACTAATAATGAAACACTACAATAACCAATACTTAGTATTATTGTCTAACAAGACTCGATCCTTAGTCTTTTGATCCATAATTCAACTCTGAAACCTGTTAAGTTTCCCGTATGGGCACCAACCTCTCTTTCTCCAATGTTTTGAAAAGTAGACCAAATGTCGACTCGGGCGAACAACTAGATCAATGGTGTACCGATTGAATTGGTCAACTTAGATCAATGATCCAATCAACTTGGGCAAGTGACCCAACCAACTATACTTAAAATAAAAAGATCGTGTTACTATATAAATTTCTAGTTAATAAAGGTAGTTAAATTTGTGTTCTTTATTTTCTAAGTCTACTTTGTCCATGTTATTGTTTGTATACTCTTTCATACTTTCTATATTCTATTATTATTAGTAGATTTTTTTTATTTTTACAGATTATAAAATGATATGTGTTTAGGTATAATTTTCTTAGTATTATTAACTCGATTTAATTTGAATGTGGCTTCTGTTCATACTTTCTTAACCTAATGAAGCGCAACAAGCTAAATAGTTAATGCCTCTACTACCACTTACACCAAGAGAGAAAGAATGTGTGGGTATAAATAATTTATTATGAATTTAAGATAAAAAAACAAATAATGTTTATTTTTAACTTTAAACTATTTTGAAAGTTCATAGAATAATAACATGTTTCTTAGGACTGGAAAAAAAGAGCTGGATGTTGGAAGAAACTGGAAGGAATTATAAGAAATTGGAAGCTAGGAAATAGGAGAACTGGAAGAAACTCGAAGAAATTAGAAGGGACGGGAAGAAACGGGAAAGAACGGGAAAAAACAAGAAGGAACTGGAAGAATCTAGAAAAACTTCAAAAATTTGAAAAACCTAAAAAATTTTAAAAAAAATTATTTTAGCATAGTTTTATATAATTCACATTCTAATTCCTGTTGTTATAAATTATTATTATCATCATCATCACGTTATCTTAATGAATTCCTTTAAATGAAAAGTACTGCTATTTTTCATATACAAAAAACTATTTTTGAAAAAAAATAGTAATTATAAAATAAAGTTAGCATAAATATCAAAATGTTAACTTTTAAAAAGTTATTGTGGTTACGTTGCACCTTAATTTATTTATGCAGTATTTATTATAAAAATATATATATATGTAATAAAACTTTATATATTACAAGATTTTGTTTTAAATATTAGACATGTCACATAACCTAATCAAATTTATATTTTCTTGTTAGAATAAGTGACCAACGCTAGAGGGGGGGTGAATAGCGTTTGATCGCAAAAATCGCAGGAATAAAAAAAATTAAGAAAGTGAAAAGTAAAGAGCGTAGAAAGCGTAAAGGGAGCACACCAAGATTTATACTGGTTCACCACAACGTGTGGCTAATCAAGTCTCCCGAGAGACTCTCTCGAGCTACACTACTTCCGTTAAGCTTATGGGTGCTTAACAAACCGTTACAACCTGAGAACTCGAGTCCCACGAGCCTCAACAACCTTGCTTGGAGATACCGCACTCCAAGACTTCAACCCGAAGGAAAATACCTTTCCTTCGTACAACCAAGGGAAACAAGCTTCCCTTAACGTGTATACAACACTAAGACACTCAAGAACAAGACTCTCCTTAAGAGTGGATATGAGTAAAATATATACGCTCAAGAACAACTCAAACTTCACACAAATTGGCTCTAGAAAGTTATGGAAAACAATGTGATTTGGATGCAATGATAATATGTGTAATGTGAAGTGAATTGATGAGAAAAGCAGACCCAAACACCCCTTTTTATAGTGCCAAAATAGGCTCCAACGGACCAATGCATTAAAGGGGTAATTGGCTTGATTTATGGGATTGAAAAGATTTGGGATCTGCAGAATATTGGCTTCCCATCGATGTTTGAAACTTACCCATCGCTGGTAAGCCAATTTTCCTTCAGTTTTGAAGCCAACGGTTACCTACCCATCGATGGGTAATGTAACACCCTAATCTGTCCAGGTCTGCAGCCCCTTTCGGACTAAAGTATTAACTTGGTAATCGTAATAATTTCAAACTTTTCAAACACTTTTTATTTATCACAATAATATTTTTCATAATAGGTACAGTACAGAGTATTCAACAATATTGCGGAAGCGAATTTAATATTGACATATCATAAATCATTTCAAACTTGTCACATCCATCCCGACAATCTCGCCCCATCTGCTGCCAGGATTACATTGGTCTTTCTATTTTACCTGCGTGTAGCAAATAAAACACACTGCACGCTCAGCGGTAAAGCTGAGTAAGCATATCTAATGCATCGAACATCCATATAAACTTAATCTAAATTCATAATCAAACCATTTGATATCATGTACACAATGTTCATTTCAGACATTCATAGTTTTGATAATGTTCAGTTCATATCAACACATTTTATTCAATTCAAATATTATTCTGACAGTGCCCTTAAATTATTCTTAATCTAAGGCCAAATAATAACAACGCTCTTAGCTATTCTTAGTCTAAGGCCAGATCATAACAATGCTCTTAGCTATTCTTAGTCTAAGGCTAGATCATAACAATGCTCTTTAAAAGGCAATTAATTATCAGACACTTAAACTATCATTAGTTTAAGGCAATCGATTTCGGACACTTAACTATAGTCAGTTAAGGCAATTAGACACTTAAACTATCACTAGTTTAAGGCAAATGATTCAGACACTTAACTGTAGTCAGTTAAGGCAACAACAACAATATGGCAATTGGTCAACATTGGATCGGGCATTCCCAAACGAGTAATCCTCTAGCTTGGTCTACGAATCCCGTTTATGCATTTTTATCTAATTCATCGAATATTCATGTTTCACAAATCCATACTAATATGAGATCTATTCTAGAGGTCTTCTAGATAGCCTTAACATCAATTCT